>PVIC010029082.1:0-22781 GCA_004025085.1 Thryonomys swinderianus
CTCTCCCCCCCCCTCTTATTTTCCAGTGTCTGGATTCTGAATCCAGGAGAGTGAGTTATTGTTGCTTACCACTCTGCCATAACACATTTTAAGGCCTTTTTTCATTTTCTTTTCCCTCTCTTGTCTGCTTCCTCTTTGAGAAAGATTGATTTATCTACTTCCTGTTACCTACCTATCTTCTTTTCTGCTCTTTATTGATACTTTGGATTTCTCATATAAGAGAAACCACACAGTATTTAAAATTGTGTTGACTTCACTTAAATTATTGTCCCAAGGTCATCTATTTTCCTACGAATGACAAATTTATCTTTCTTTATGGTGGTATGAGTCTGCCACTGTGTATAAATATTGCACTTTCTTTATTCATTCATCTGTTGATGGTTACATAGGCTACTTCCAAGAGCTAGTCATTATGAATTGTGCTGTTAAAACATAGTTATGCATGTATTACCACAATACAGTTCTGTTAACTCTTTTCCGGGCAAACCTAGAAGAACAAACCTAGCTGGATCAAATGAAACTTCTAGCTCCAGATCTTTGAGGAATATCCATAATTTCCAAAGTGGTTGTACTAGTTTATAGTCCCACCAAGAGTGCAGAAGAGATTTCTTTTGCCTCAGAGCCTCACCAGCATTTGTTACTATTGGATTTTAAGATAATATTTTAGTAGCATCAGTTTAGACAAATAAACTCATGACTCATAAACAGATGTATACAATATAGAGACATTTGTTTATGATAAGTATGTCATTATAGAGCAGTCAGGAAAGGATGACTTTTTAATAAATAAGCTCGGAGAATCAGGCATTCTCCGGGGGAAATTTAAATTTGATATTTACCTTAGTACCTTAAATGAAAACTTAGTCGTAGGTGGATCATGTACGTAAATGTGAAAAGCAAGCAATAACACTTTAGAATAAAATAGAAGAAATTCTCTTTATGACTTTGCTTTAAGACAAAATTCTTAAACAGACCATGAGAAGCACTAGCTTGATAAATTTGGCCACATTAAAGTGAGAATTTCATTTCCTCAAACGGTACCATTAAGCAAATGAAAAGGCAACCTAATAAACCATATAACCCACAAAGGACCCATATACAGGACATAAAAAGAATTCTTATGGATCAATAAAAACAAGACAGGCAACCCAGTAGTAAAATATACAAGGGATGAACGGTAAACTATGAAAGAAAAATGGAGGGAAGACTTTAAAAGGTCTGCTGTAAAAGGAAAATCCAAATAACCTATAATCACATAGAATGATAATCTGTTAGTAATCAAGAAAAGATGAATTCAAACCAAAGGAAAATACTATCATTCTGTAACTAGATTGGCTAAAAATTGAAATATCGGCAGTGTAGTGCTGTTAGAATGAGAAGGGATAGGTATTCTTACACTCTGTTGATATTGTTATTAATGGGCAGTTTGGAGATACCTTTGCAAATTCTAAATTTGAAGATAATACATGCCTGTGATTTAACAACCATAGACAGGAGCAGAGTTGTATCCTGGGAGAAAGTTCATAGCGCCATTACTTACCATGACGCTAAGTGGGAACCACCCTAATGTCCTTCAAAAGGAGACTGGTTATATACATTGTAGCATATTCATACAACACAATACCATATCGTGATAAAATGGAATGAACTGCAACAATAAATAACAAATTACCTGTGATGTCAATTTGATTAGATTGAAAAAAACACCTAGGAAATCAGGAAAGTACATTTCTGGGTATGGTTGTGAGGGTGTTTCCAGAGAGCACTGACATATGGGACAACAAACTGATAGGAGAGACCCACTCTGGATGTGGGCAGCACCATCCAACAGGCCGGTGGGTTCAGATGAAACAAAAGCAGCAGAAAAAATCTGAACAGCACAGGCTCCCTGGCTTTTCTCTTCATTCTCTCTCTATGTCCTGGTACCCATGAGGCGGGCAGCTTTGCTTCATTCACCACTTCATTCCACCGTGATATTTCAGCTTTGCCATGGTTCTAAATGCAAAAGAACCAGCCATGGACTGAAACTATTCAAGCCATGAGCCCTAATAAATACAGCCCCTCTTGTTTTCCTCAGGGATTTTTGTCACAGTGGATACAATGTATTCCGAGTCTAATGTATTCCCTGAATCGCGCAAACATAATGTTGGGAAAAAGAAGTCACACCGAAGGTAGGCACACTGGGGCACACCTGAAGTCTAGTACTCTGGAAAACAGGAAGACCGCAAACTGGAGCTCAATCCAGGCAACTCAGAAGCTGAGGAAGACTCTTGCAAAATTAAATGACATCTTAAAAATAAAAATTGTGTCAATTCTTTTCTATAAGAAACCTAATATAAATATAGAGCAAAATAAAAGATAGTTCATTAAAAAGCATGTCTCTAGTGACTTTGGTGAGTGTGTATGAACCTATTGTTATAGGCTTCAAAAAGCACAAAACATATTAAAAGTAAAATAATTGTTTTTGTGTTTTCAAAAGTAAAAATGGTGACTTTAGTATTTAACTAAAGATCTTCAAGATTTTAAAAACCCATTTGGAAAGGCAAAAGATAGGTCAGATATCAGTAATGGAGATCGTAGTTATCCTCAAATAAATCTGAAACCCAAATTAAAGCAAATGTTCCCTCCCATAAAATTGTCTCCACTCCATGGGTGTGAAGATAGTTGTCTCCTTGTGGTTATTCCTCTTCTAATTCCTCTATTATTTATTTTTACTAGTTTGGTTTCCTACTTTTGTTTACTTTTGATATTAAATGAAGACATTTGAGATTTTTTTAAAAAATAGTTGAAATTCAGTATAAAAGTACTGGATTCTAGCCCCAGAACTATAGACACATACAAAAGGAAAAGGAAGGGGAGGAGGAAGCAAAATAGAAGGCAGAAGAGAAGAAAGGAAAGGGGAAAGAGAAGAGGAAAAGGAAGGAGGAGGGGGAGATGAATCATCTACTCACAATGGAATCCATAATACTGAGTTGGATTTTAACAACAACCTAAAAGGACCAGACTAAACTATAGTGTTAGATATTTAGGTGATAAAAGTAAAGACACACAGAGAAGTTATCACCACACAATTTAGAATCGTGGTGACATTTTTGTAAGAAGGAAGGTCAGGGTATTGCAGAGAAAGGGTACAAGGAGGGCTTGTAAAATCCTGATAAAGTTCAGTCTCAGGCCTAGGAGAATTCACTTCAGAGAAGGAGGGATAAAAGAAAGGGGAGAAGGTGGAGGTGCACCTGAGCAAACTGTGCTACATCCATTGAAGCCTTCCCAAAATGTGAAATTTAAGAGCAAAAGGAATGATGGGAAGAATGAGAAGAATTAACAATGTGGAAAGTTAAGGACGCTCTAGTGAAAATTGTTTCAATCGCGTGCAGATGTATGTATATGTTTACAGGGTTTTAAAGCAAAATGTGTATCTTCCTACAAAAATAAAATGGAGTCTGAGCAAATCTTCAAAAACAAAACCCCCAAAGAATTCATTAGGCTCTATGTTTATCTTTTATGCCTCTTCTGTTTGTTTATTTCACCTGATGCCATTTTGAAGCTTTATTTATTTTTCATTAGGACATGTTTGCAGCACACAGGTTTTACATTCTTTGTGGTTGTAGTTTGTACCTGTGCATCACAGATCTTCATTCCTCTTTCATTGCATTTCCTTCCCTCTACCTCCAACTCTCTTGATCTCCTTCCCATGTGAGATGCAGTTTTAAAAACAGTTTTACTTGAAAATAGAAAACCAAAGCTCTGAAAATTCTACCAAAGTTTTCAGAGTGGTATACTGAACAACAGCAGCCCTGGACTCCCTGACCACCCAAACCTGTGCTTTCAAGTTCTATCTACAAGTGAGTCACCAGCCAGAGAAGGACAATCCACAATGCAAGAAAGTCAACAATAAGGCAAAAGAAGTAGAAAGAAAATTAAACAAAGGAAGGGTTCCTGTCCAGCCTGACTACTGGGGCAGTATTTATGGAAATGATACAACTTCCATTAAGTCCCAAAGACCACAGCTCTTGATTCTTAAGGCTTCCAGGCCTTTCTGACCTTTTCCTTAAGGCTTCCTGGCCATCCTGACCTAGAAGGACAGTGTGGTGCTAGCGCTGTATGTGGCAGCCTAGAGACATGGCCCATTAGCCCACTCACAAATGGAGGTAAGTCTCCATTTTGGAACAAGATGCCCAGAGAGCAATCATCTCGGTCCTGAGCACCCAGTATCTTCACAAACAGGAAAACTGTGGCTGCCAGAAGTAAACTCTGAAAGATCTGCAGCCACAAAATTGTTCTCATTATGCAACAGCTTAATGAGTTTAATGAACGCGCTCATACAGATTCAATTTCTCCTGCAAATTTACAGACGGGCTCAGAGAGCAAGAGGGAAAGCATATGAGAATAACTCTCTATAGAGAACAGAACAAACCTCATGAAACTAGAGAGGAGAACGAGACCTTAATTTCATCTCAAAACAAACCTAGATGCCCGCGCCCTGCTACCCTTCCTTTCCCCACTCTCAGTGGACCCCGTCCAAGCTCATGCGTCTTCACAGGCAGCCAGGAGAGTGTGCATCTCCCATCTGGCACACAGAGAAGTGACTCAGAGCAATAAACTCCAGGAAGAAAGGAGCCTTCATGAATATAAAGGAAGAAGCAGGACTGGCAATGAAGCACTCGACTCTCTTTCCAATAAGCAGTGCCAACAGCTGAAAAAGCAATGTGGCTCCTTGTCACATGCACAAGTGTCTTCCCCACATTGGACAATGGAACATGATAGGGGAACTCACGATACCTGTCATTCTGTTCTGGGCAGACAGAGACAAGATGTGATTTGCACAAATTTCCTCAACTGCCCTAAATACAACATAGTTGGCCCAACTTCTGGAAAAGAAATATTGTCAATAACTCTCCTAGCATAGCTGGACTGACTGAAGGGTTACATCTTGATTTTCTTCTCAAGACTTCTAGGCACTTCTAGGTCAACTTGCCTATCAGGTTCTCTGCTGGGTGGTGTAGATATGAGGCAGATTCAATGCCTACTCCATAGACTGCTACTTAGTCTAACAGGACAGATGCCACAGTACCACGTGCATACCATTTAGATGAATTAATACTGAAATGAGAAAAAGTTAAAAGATATGCGAGGGATAGGTATATTTGGGTGTATAGGATGTATAGAGAAGGGATCCCAGAAGAGATAGAATTTACTTTGGATAGTGAATTGAATCTACCAAATATATAGGGAGAAGGGCCAGTATAGACAGAGGCACATAATGAGAAAAAGCACTGGGTGCTAATACTGAACTCATTGTAATTTTAATTCCAATTTCAATAGGCCATGCTCATGGCAATACAGAGTATTATGAGTTAGGTTCTATTTCAAATTTTTTACATTAATTTCTCTGTAAATGCCATGAAGATCTTATAACATAGAAATTATTATTATATTCCCCACAATGGATAAAGACACATGGTTGGAGAAATCATGGTACCCGAGGGAACCTGGACAGTAAAGCCGAAGTATGCATTTGGCCACTAGGTTATACAAACTATAAGGGATGTTAGCATCCTAACTAAGAATGGAATATAGGTGAATCCAGTGTATACTACTTTTGGCTTCTCAGAGCTCACTGAAGAGAGGATGTGTGCGTAGCTCTTTAAACAGGCATCTGTTGTTGTAAAGAAATTCTTTCTTGTAGGAAAGAATCAAAGGCCAGGGAGTGAAATCATGCTGGGTGTAGAGAGATCGGACAAGATAGGTTCATCCAGTTCTAGAAGAGGAGACCTCAAGGGGTCAGGGCCATAGAAACTAAAATGCTTCTTTACAAAGCGAGCAGGAACCTTCTCAGATTCATTAGCTTCTGAAAATAGAAAGAGCCTGAAAAATGATTTAAGGAAACTCCTGGATAAAAATCAATATGTTTGGGACATGGAGTCTACAGTGAGAACATCCATTTCTATCTGCACCACAGGCCGCCTAGTCTTATAGCCATAGACAAAGGAGAGACAGGCAGGCAGACTTTAGAGAACTCCAAATAAGAAAACTGTGCCTTCAATTTAGGATATTTATAAACATTCACTTGCTAACACTCAATAACCATAGCAATAGTAATGATACCAACAATTTTTTATTGCGAGCAGACAACAGACTGAGCCCAGCCCCTAACCTCGCTGCTCATGAACTCTCAGCAGTCCTGGAGACTTTTCTGCACAAGGTCATGCTACCACTGCAAATTGAGAAAGGGTGTTCAGGCCTCCAAGTTCAAGTCCCAGTCTCTTTACCGTGGAGTTAAGGAACAGGAAGTAGGCCTTGGAGATAATCAGGTACCATAGCTCACAGATCCCAGGAATCTGAGCTGGAACCCAACAGAGGCTCCTGAAGATCCTGTCACTTTGTGGGTATCAGAACAGAGAACATTTATTCAGGAACCAGTCCATGGGAGGATTTGAGTGGAATTGCTCAGAAAATTCCCATTTCTCTCCAAATCATCTTAGAGCACTGGGTATGTCTCTGTTCTGAGTTATCTGAACACCTAAACTCTTACCAGCTATGGAACTGGTCTCTTCAGACGAAACCCACACGTGACACTGCAGCAGGCAGATGCACATGTTTGTCATTAGCCAGGAAGCATCCGGAACCACTCATACTTGCACAACTCTGTTCTGTGTGACCAAGGCTGCTGAAAAGAGAAGATCCGGTTTTGGATCTTTGCTAACAAAGGAACATTGAATTACCACCTAGCATAACCTCCAGAAAAAGTGAGGACAAGGCCAGACTGTCCCAGAGGACCCTCAGAGTCCTGTGAAACTTGCAGTAGGATGAATGGAAAGTTCCATTCTCCCTGGTGATTAGTTTCAGCAGACCCTAAAAAGGAGTTATGGTCTCTCAGATCCTCTTGAGAAACTCTCCTGAGCCGCAGTCTGGGTTGGGAATCCCTCTCTTGCATATGCAGACATACTCATACTTACCTCTTTCTATTCACTGACCGACAGCTCAGTTCAATAGTACAATTTCCTGGGTTCAAATCCCAGTTGTGTCTCTTACTGACTGTCATACATTGAACAAGCTGTTTCATCATCCTGTGTCTTACATTCAGCATCTATAAAATGGTGATACTAAAAGTGTACTAAAAGTACACTCCTTTGTAGGAGGTATGTTGAGAGGATTCAATCTACAATACATGTCGTCATGGCTTATACTTAGATGACCCTCAGGAGCCTCATGAGGCCATTGGTGAGGCTTTTGGAAAGTGATTGGATCACGGGGATATATGAGTGCTTTAGTCCACTGATGATTTTATCATTAAATGTGATACTGGAAAGTGAAACCTGGTTGGTGGAGGTGCCACTGGGAGCAAGGCCTGGAAGGAAGGGTCTTGCTCCTGAACTGTTCCTTAAATCTCTGGTCTGCTTTCTGCCTCCATGCCATGAGCTCTTGCTTCTTTGCATGCTGCCTTGCCCAGGAGCCAGCTAACTATGGACAGAAATCTCTACAAATTGTGAACCTCCTTAGAATTGTGGGTGTAAGGTATTGAGTCTCAGGGTCAAGAAGGTAACTGTTGGTAAAGTGCTTCTATCAGTAGTTAGCATAGACAGTGTTCTCTGAATATGAGCTACTGTTGTTTCTTACATTTGTTACTGTCATTTTATGTCCCTCTCTTTTCCATTACTCTGTGCATATCTTAAGGACAGACTCTGCCTTCTATTCTGGATCACCACCTAGCACAGTTCATTTGTAACAGACATCCAACAAAATTTGTCAAATAAAGAGCCCTTTATGGCCATCTGTTTGTATGTATGCATATATGCATTTATTCATTTTTTGTTCATTTATTCTTTGAGAAAGATAGTGACACTAAAGGCGTTCAAGAGCTATCTTAGGTATGATATATCAATTGTGTAACCAAAAATTAGTAATATTAGAGCAACTCAGGGCAAAATATATTCTTCTCCTCTTTCCCTCCATATAGGCCCTAGAATGGGGCGGATGTTTTTGTTTCTCAACATCAGAAAAGTCATACCACTGCCAACCTATAAACAAACCAGATAATGTTTCTGATTCTAAGAGATTTTTTTCTATGTAGTAATTTTCTTGGCATATCTTTTTTTCCCCCTAGTATATTTAACATTGTTTTGTAAGATAGAAATTTCTCCTATTTCCAAATGGCTTGGAAGAGAGCTTCCTGCCTTTTCATATACATTCTACCACTTGCAAAAGATGGTAGAATGCACCATTGGCTTCTCTATCTATTTCTAAATTGGCTCCAAACTCAACAAGGAAGAATTTATTGGTGTTATAATTTAGATTTGAAATGTCTCCCAAAAGACTTATGTATCCAGAAGTGAGCTTTGGGGAGGTGATTTGGTCATGGGGGCTCTCTATTCATCAGTGGATTAGTCCGCTGATGAATTCATGGCTGCATTTTCATTAATAGGTGGGGATGTGACCTGGAGGAATATATGCTTGTCCTTGGCTCCTCCTTTTCCACCGTCTGCTTTCTGCTGGCTGCCATGAGTTGAACTGCTTCCCTCTGCATACTCTTCCATTATGCCCTTTGTGCTTTACAGCCAGGCAACTATGAACTGCACTCATTAAAACTATGAACTAAAATAGAGCTCTTCTCCTTTATGTTGTGTCAAGTATTTCATCCTAGCAATACCAAAGTGACTAATACAATTGACTTTTCCAAAATGCTAACATTCCCATGTCTACCATTCAGTAACCTAAAGACTTTACCTGGAGAAAGACCAAAAAAAAAAAAAAATGCTGGGGTTTCCAGTAATGTAGTGTGCAAAAAGCTGTCCTCTTCTAACATTGACTTTTCCCGAGGGACCACAGGGGTACACTCAAAGTAGCATTGTTGGAGAAGGGTTTGTTTATAAGAAACGCCAATTACTTGTCACTTGATGGCAGGATATATTCAGAGAAATGAGCCTCTGGGAGATTTGCTCATTGTGCAAACAGCATGGTGTGTGTTCTTACACAAACCTCGCTAGTATAGATGGATCATTCAATGCAATTTCTTGAGCACCAGATAGATATGGCTGCAGCAAGCATACCTCTGCATAGTACTTTACCATATGATTTTTGTTTTTGTCAGTAGAGGGAATAAATTCTAAAACAGTGATAAAGAGTAAGTATAGCAAATGCATAAACCAGTGACATAGTCATTTATTTATGATAAATTATTACACACTGACTGTACTTGGTTTCCATATACCTTGTACGGCTGACAGTGCAATAGATTTGTTTACACCAGTGTCACTACAGGCACATGAGGAATGCATTGGGCTAGCAGGTCACTAGTCCACAGGAATTTTTCAACTCCATTATAATCTTATGGAGCTGCAACTGTATATTCAATTTCTCTTCAGCCAAAACATGGTTATGTGCTTGGAAACCTGTGGGTAGGGTGTAGATGAATAACACCATGCCACCTTCTTTTCATTTTCTGCTCCCCTTCTCTCCTATAATTTGGGGGCAAAACTAGTAACAGTACTGAAAAATACATCTTAGGTTACTGTTCCCTTAAAGAAACACGTCTAGACCAGCAAGGCAGATTCTGACTTCACTAACCTCATAATCTGTGTATCTAAGAGTATCCAGGTTTGGCAAAAATCCTGGCCCTCTATGAGCAGCACAGGAAGCCAACATTATAGGAAGAACAATCCTGGAATCTGACAAAGGTAAGTGGCCACCAGCACCATGTGGCCCGGTGGATGCCCTACTCTTTGAGTTAGCAGGACTGCTAGGGATAATAGGTACAGTGGAATTGTATGTGCAACGACTGAATATAGAATTTCCTTTGCTCTGGATTTAGGCAGAATTTGGGGGAAATATATTTGCCATCTGAAAATGAACTAAGCTGGAAATGATCACTTTTCAAAGTGTATATTGACCTCAGGTACATGAAGCTGTGTAAGGTGAACCTACATCCACACAGTCTGTGAACACAACAGGAGAAAGAGTCTTGGTGGAGAAGTTCACATCCTCAGTGCCTTCCTGGGATCACGGAGAAAGAAAGGCCATTCATTACAATAAAATGTAGCTCAATGGTTCTCTCCTATCCAGTGAGGAAAGTAACTGCCTATCCATTGAAAACATGGACCCCTTTCATCTGAAATACCTCTGGGAAAATGATGCCATAACTTCATTATAATTTCCCTTCAATGTCCTGAGAGCAAGTTCTTCAAGTTGTCTACCAGCAATGGGAATTCATTTCTTTCCCACAGCCCCTTGCTCAGAAGCCTAGAGGAACTTATTCAGCCATTCCTCAGTTTACTCCTGTCATTGGGTGATCAAAATCCAGTTACCACCTCCTCACATCCTGCTTGTCAATAATCAACCTTTCTGGAGAGCTCTGAAGTGCTCTAATAAACTTAAGTGACTATATCTTGAGTCACTTTTGTCTGAGGGTCTGTTCCAATGCTTGCCCAGGCTTCATTGTATTTTGATATATTGTCCCTACTAAAATGTGTAGCTATGAACTAGTTTTCCTCAGGAAAATTTAGAAGCCCAACCCTGCACTCTGGTAACTTGAAGGACCATTCGTGTCTGGTGCCAAGCCTGGGCCCTTCAATCTCACCCAATATGGAGAGATGCTTAGGCCACTTAAATGAAGCTTGCTTGGTGGCATGATGATAGTTCAGGCAACAACATTACAATCTGAGAATGACACAGTCATTTGCATCAGAGAATGACTTTCTGGAGAGCTGGAAATATACATAACTTTTGAACAGCAGAATTAACTTTTTCATAGGAATTGAAGATCACAGTTTAAAGATCCTTAATTTCCAAGTCATTGTGGTCAGTCTCAAACTTATCACCTATTTGCTACCTCATTCAGTTCCTGGATGAATAGTTATTTTACAGAAGACAACATTACTAAAAACCCAAACTGTGAAATTAATAGTAGCCTCTATTAGAATATATTATTTTCATCCCTTTAGCACAAAGGGATGACATTTAGTATATTACAGTGATTCTCACAGTTTTCAACTTCACTGGGTGATAAAATGATCCAAAACATTTTAGGAATGACAGAGAATTGTCAACATTTTATTTTACCAAGTTAGGATATTATTTTTAAAACATAAAAATAAATTAACACCATTTGCAGTCTCTGGTATTTCATAATACAAGGGGCATTTCAACACCAAAATGTAAAAAGTCTATAATCTCACATCAAATCAAGAGAGCACTAGGTTTTAAGTAAAGATTCAAGAATGCTGGGGCTGGAGATTTAGCTCAGTGGTTCCGGCGCCTGCCTTGCAAGCTCAAGGTCCTGAGTTGGATCCCTGGTAACCACATACAATGCTGGGTGTGGTGACTCACACCCACCAGCAATCAATACACATACCACGGTGCCGGGTGTGGTGGCTCACGCCTGTCATCCCAGCACTCGGGAGGCAGAGACAAGAGGATTGCTGAGCTCCAGGCTTGCCTGGGCTACATAGTGAGCTCAGGGCCAGCCTGAACTACAAAATGAGGCCCTGTCTCAAAAAAAAAAAAAAAAAAAAAAGAATGCTGGTAATGTTGAAAACTTGCTGTGTAATGGCTGCATGTGCCTGTAATCTCAGCACTCAGGAAGCTGAGGCAGGAGGATTGCTACAAGATTGAGGCCAGCCTGGATTAATAGTGAATTCAAGTCTAACCTGAACCATATAGCAAGATCCTATCATAAAAATTAAAGTTGAAAAATTGCAAGACATTTTAATTTGTAATTTTCCCTTGAATATAATTTATTTTTTATATAAATTTGATAGCATTAGGAATATACCTTCACCAGAAATATACCAATAAGAGAACAAACATTCAATCTTCTATATGTATCTTGGACTTCATTTAAAATCTGGATTTTCAGAGGTTTATAAACCTAAATGGAAGCAAAATACCTAATAATACTGTTTCTTTCAATAAAGCTTGTTAAGAGCTGGGTCATGTTTCCCAAAGAAGTATGTGGGAACCTCGACTGCATATGAATGTGACTTTGTTTGGAAATTGAGTCTTTGCAGATGTAGGAAGCATAAGATAGAACCAGATTGGTCCAGTAACTGGCTTCCCTGTAAGAGAAGAGAGAGGCACAGTGGCAAACGCAGTGGGAACACAGACATACGAAGCTGGAGGCAGAAATTGGACTGATGTGTCTGCAAGGAATGCCAAGGATTTCAGGCAGCCACTAAAAAGCTCTGAATAGGAAAGGAAGAATTTTTCCAGAGTTTTAGAGGAAGCATGGCCCTGTTGGAATTTCAATTTGGACTTTGTCCTCCAGAACTGTGAGATAAAAAACTTATACTACCTTGAACCACCCAGTTTGTACTATAGTAAAAATCACAGGGGATGTGTTTAGCGAACCCAGTGGATGCCTATAATCACAGGAAGAAACAAACCCTATGTATGCTGTTTCCCCTGTGCATGCATACATATAATAAGGTCTAATTTATAAATTAGACACTGTGAGATTAATAGTAATAATAAAATAGAACAATCATAATATACTTTAATAAAAGCTATGTGACTGTCTTTCTGTTTAGGTTTTTTCATTTAATATTTTCATCCTCAAATGACTTCAGAGTACCGGAAGTGGCAGGAAGTGGAATCACTGATGAGGGGAACTTCTGTGCTTCGCTACATTGATGCTAGCAATGTAACACAGTAGGGGGAATGGAGGGAAGCTAAGGCCAGTAGCCTCCTTCAGCTGCCTGCTTTCTCCTCTTTCTCTGAAGTCCAGGAAGGACCAGAACAGGTGACTGAGGTCCCTACCTTGGGGGCTGCAGGAAAATGTGTCCCATTCAGCAACGGTTCATGCAGACAGAGCTCCTCAAGGTTCTGCCCACTCACAAGAAATTTTCATAAAAAAATTTTCTCGCAAATGTTGTTGCAGATTAGCATTTCTATTCAGAGTTTTCTGAAATGATATAAAACATCAATAAGCATCCATGACAACGTAACAAGAATATTGTGCATTTACTTGTGACAGTTCTCATTTTGCCATCATAGCATTCTTCAAAGCAAGGCACCTTTGAACTGAAACATGGCATTGATCAGAAAGGCTTTTCTGGCTATCTAAGCACAAATGGCCAAAACCAAGGGGAAAACTCCAAGGCCTTTGGCCTCATGAGTGAAAAATTAGCTCCCTCAGCCTCACTAGCTGTTCACCTAAGTCCATTGACTCAGAATTTCCTGCAGGGCACAGCTGTTCCCGGTGGCAAGGGGGCAATGGTCACTAGGGGAATAATTATCCAGGCCCCGCGGCTCACTTAAACAAATCTATGAGAGCAGATCCAAAGCCAAACACAGAGTTTCCATCTGTGTTTACCCTCCTCCACTTTTGTCTTCAAGCCCAGGCAGGGTGGTATCTTTCCATGGCTCCTGGGCTATGGAATGTATTTCAGTGCCTGGTTCAAAACCCTAGTCCGCCCCTCTCAAATGTGACAATTGTTTAAGCATTATTGCTTGATTGGAGGCAGATGTTCAGCTCATCTCTTACTGGAGGGGCATTTCTTCAGCAGAAGGAGGAAAACTGACTTTTTTCTTCTTTCTTTCTTTTTTTTGACACATATTTTATCTTTATGTTTATATCAAGAGCTGCCAAGAGATGCATCTGGTCCCCAAATCAAGAATCTCACACTCCTCCTCCCGACTTACAGCTTTCCACGCGCCTTGCTTTGTGATCTCTGCCCAAACAAGCTGTCAGCAGAGTTCAATGGACATATGACCAGCACCTCATGGAAGAAAAAAAGATCATTTTCTCCCCAGTACTAGGAAGAAAGGCAGCCATGGCATTTTAATGTCATCCCCCACCTTTTATGGTTTTTTTAGGCAACTCATTTTCTGATTAATATTTTCAGCAGTAGAACAAATGCCAGTTTAATTAAATTTCCACACCATCCCCCCTTTATCCAATTAGTGGGTTCACTGGCTCCTCAACAACCTTCAGCGTCTGCGTTTTCAGTGAATGCTCAGTTGCATTTAGCTTCACCAAAAAAATCTGTTACATATTAAGTTATAATAAGATATAAGCAATTATAGTAGCAGCAGGACAAATAGATTTGTATGGTTCATTACAAGGGATTTCTGGAACATACATAGTGTAAATAACCAGTTTCTAGGACAGGGTACATTTTGAAGAAATATATGTTGATGGGGGGATGGGAAGGGGACCTTATCAGTAACTATCAGAAAACACTGGGTATAAGGAAACTTTCCCAGCTCAGTGGCTCTCTGTTACTTAACTGAGTAACATTTCAACTTGGGAAGCACAAACAGAAATGAAAGATGAAGGGATGTTCCATGGAAAATGGGCAGCGACCTGTTTGTCATTTTTACAAAGAAAGAATACTACCAATGTCATGATGCTGGAAAAGCCCAAATAGGCAAGGAGAATGACAGAATAAGAGTAGAATATCTGATATGTAACAAGCCATGCGCACACACTGTGTGCTTTATACATAATGTCTCATTCAAACCTCATGAAAACACTGAGAGATGGATTGAGATTCTAAGATGACAATGTCAGAGTTCACCCCCAAAAACTGTTTTATAAAGGAGAAAATAGAGGCTCAAAAAGTCAATAACTACTCAGGGTCACCCAGCTATTAGGTGAGTCAAAAATCCAATGTGGTGTTTTTTGTTGTTGTTGTTGTTCTTGTTGCTGTTTTTTCTGGCTTCAAAGACTACACTATTTCCATGACACTATTTCAGTCAAAGAGGAGAACCAAGGTCAATGTATAGATAAAGAATGTATTATAAAGGAAGAAGAAGAGTGGCCTTTCTGGCTGCCGTGAATTCAGGAATGCCAGAGCAGTACTTCTCAGAACTTGATGGGTTAGCTAATGAAAGTTCCTCGGTATACATTAGGTTAGTATGACATCGGTGAGCCTTGATAATAAAATGAGGGAATGGTATTCTACCTGGGAAGCAGGGCCCAGGATGACAATGAAAAATTTCCAAAAGAAAACAGAAAAGAAAGAAGATTGGAGAGTTTCTGATTTAAAAGAAAATAGATCTCAAAGCTAATTAACTTGAGTGACACAGGTCTAATTCACGGATTTAAACAAAAATCTCACATTGGGAAATGTAGTGTGTTATTCTTGACTAAGTTTAAGAAAAAGACAATGTCCTAAGAGGTATACCTGGACAGAACCTTCAGAAATTTTGCTTCTCCTGTCGCTCAACTTTCTCTTAAACCACAAGCATTGTTGTTTTTTGTCTTAAAAACCTTCTAGAAGGTGGTTCTCCAGCACTCTTCCACATTCCATATGGGGAACTATTTTTTAACCACTACCACTCTGCAGAATCCATTTCATGAGTCCCAGGATAAACGCAAGGCATTTTGCCTAATTCTCCAGCCCAGATTAGAAATAGGGTTGAGAAATTCCATATAAGTAAATATTCCATGAATTTATAGTCTGAAGTTGCTGAGCCCCAAATATTATCAAGCTCCCTAGAGAACATACAGCAGCATGTGAAAATGGCTTTAAAGCAATATGCCAAGATGCTGACCCTTTGAGAAGAAAACAGCAGAAAGGGCAGGTTCCGAGCCAACCCTCCTGTCTGGGATTGATGGAGAGTTGGTGAGAAACTCCTGCATCAGACTTAGAGGGAGAGCCAGTCAGATGCAGATGCCAGCAACCAACCAAAGGGTGAAAATGTGGTGGCTCAACTGAGAATGTGTTTTGTTTTGTTTTGTTAATCTGAATGGAGTTTGGTGATGTCATCATGCTATCTTGTGTTCCTGTGCCCACTTTTACTGGTCCCAAGTTGACTAAGATAACATGAGGAATGCTAGGTTTACAGTTCTGGGAAAGGGGCTTGCTCTGCCTTTGTCTTTATGTACTTGTGGAATTTTTAATTAGCCCACTTCTAAAGCATTTTTTTCCTCATCTCTAGAACTTAGGGTCTGGAATTCATGAGCCATGTTCTTTTCAAGGACTAAAACATATGTGTATATGCTGAGTCATGAACAAGGCCAAGGTTAAATGGCTAAAGATGTCCTAATAGAATTATAGCTGGCAAGGCTGTGGGGAGAAAGGAACCCTTCTCCACTGTTGGTGGGATTGCAGACTTGTGCAACCATTGTGGAGATCCGTGTGGAGATTTCTCAGAAAACTAGGACTAGGAGTCCCATTTGACCCTGCCATCCCCCTGCTAGGAATATACCCAAAAGAACTTAGAAAATCACAGTGGAAAGACAGATGTACACCCTTGTTCATAGCAGCTCAGTTCATGATAGCTCAATCTTGGAAACAACCCAAATGCCCATCAACTGGAGACTGGATAAAGAAGATATGTTTTTTTTTAATAAAATGGAGTATTATTCTGCCATAAAGAATGACAAGATTGATTCATTTATGTGCAAATGGATGCACCCGGAGGACACACTAAGGAGTGAAATCAATAGAGCAAAGATAGGCAAATACTGGATCTTCTCATTGACATGAGCACCGGTAGATGCAAATGAGCTCTAGTAGTATGACAATATTTTTAGAATGGGAAATTTCCAAAGGAAATTTGGTGTGGGGATGTAATGAGGGGAAGGAATAAATTTGATTCTGAAAGAAAATAAAAGAGCATGTATATAGGAGGTGGGGAGGTATGGGTGGTTATATGGGTAAAAATGAGAATTGACTGTGTCATATGTTGGTACAAATTCCCCAATGTTATGTGTGATTGTGAGATGTATGCAAATTGTACCAATAAAGAATTCAATTTAAAAAAAAAATTATAGAGCAGGCTTTGAAAGCTACAAATGGAATATCAGACATGATAAGACTGAGGGGCTGAAATTGACCTGGCTGGACTCATAGTCCCTTTATAGTTGTACTAGATGAGTGTCAAAGCCCACAGGCAAGATCAAAACTGGAATCATTTGTATCTTATGTCTCCTGGAGAAACTGTTCCACCCATGTCTCTAATAAACAGCAATCTGGGTGGGTGTAATTCTGCCCCACCCAGGTCTGGCCAGTACTGATAGTTATTAACAAGTACCTCATACGCTGCCTGGTTAAACTTGGAATCAAACTGAGTCCTCTGTCAAGAATTTGAAATTTATGAAGTAGATAAAGCAAGTGATATAAATAGGGACAGCAAAAGTGGATAGCACAGAAAAATGGCTAATGAGGCCAAGCTTAGCAGTCAGGTTGGATTACAAGGAAATAGAAGCTATTTGGGAGTTAAAACAAAGGGTGAGTCAAGGGATGGTCCTATGATACCTGGTCTCCAAGGATGGTCCTCCTAACCCACCAGGCCTCTCTGGTGGCCTTTCCCCTTAAATTTTTACTGATGCTGTGGCCAGTTGAGTAGGATGGAAATGACAGCATAGTCTTTCAGGATGGGTCATAAGACACTTTGTAACATCCACCAAGTTTCACAGATGGTTCTCTTTTAAAAACTCAGCAGCCATGTCAAAAAAAAAAAAAATCCAAGTCCCATAGATGAGCACAGATACTCTAATCAGCAGCAGAAGCTGACCTCCCTACCAATAGCCAGTAATGAATGCTGGCCAGGAAGCAGGCCATCTTACAGTGCTATCCCCACTGCCTCCTGAGATCCCTCTAGTCACAGCTCTGTCTGCCTGCTATTACAGGAAGGACCTGGGAGAGGGTTAGAGTATGGTGAAGCCACAGAACCGTGAGTTAGTGATAGTTACTATTTTCAGCTACCACATTTTGGGAAGAGTTTGTTGTGTAGCCACAGATCATCAAAACAGGCATATAGAGAAGACAGCAGATGGATAGAGGGAAGCACAGTCTACAAGAAGGATATTGTTTCCTAAGACAGAGAGATTGTTGTTCTTTCTTCAAAATGCCATCCCTTTATTTGAAGCAACTTGAGGGGATTGTTTTTCCTTATAATATAAACTAACTAACTAAAATCATGCTGGGGGGAAAAACTGAAACAGATATAGAGTAATAGTCTAGGAGAGAGGTTCCAGAAGCCATTTTGTGTATAAGTACTTCCACTAACAGGGTTTTCATGCCTCTGTAATACAGTGAGAAGCACAGAAGCAATGGAAGAATTTTTGTTCATGCATCTAGATTTATTTGAGTTAATGAAGACAGCCTATGAAATTATGTATCCTTTGAGTCACAAATTTGAATGAGAATAGCATTAAATCTCCACTACCCAAGTGCTGGTCATTAAATCTTGGTCTCAAAAATAGGGACATTCATGTCTCTCCCTGGCTCTCCTCTGTCCCCCTTTTCCTCTCTAGAAACCCAGGATTCAAATGTTGAGAATCGCATCTGTTCCCCCGCCCTGGTGACCCATACTGCTCATCAGGAAGAATTCCCACTTCCTTTATGTCATGTCCTACTTCCTTACCCAAGAATCAAGGCTAAGCCTCACCAACAGATAGCACAAAAGATATACAAGAAGTAGAAAGATTTACAATGGGTGCCCTTTTCATCAGATTCCATATCAGTAGTCCCCAGTACAAGGGGGTGAGTCATTACTTCTCAATGACTTGGCCTTGCTTTCAATTTAGTCACTTAAGCTATATTTGAGCAAAACCAAATAAACAGATAAAATCTTTTGAGCAAGGTGACCTTTCTTTCCCCCAGTCTCTGCCATGCTTCCATGGTATAAATTACCAGATCTCAGTTTAATGAGTACTGCTACCGGTCCAGCGAATGCAAGGCCCTCCCCCAGGCTCCACCTTGCCCAAGGTCAGAGAGAATCACTGGTGAGCATTTTGTGACTGGGGTCCAGGGCATTTCCCTTAGCTAGGAGATCAAAGCCTGCAGAAAAAGCCACTGACCCTGATTTGCATTGTGAAAGTCACCTGTCTCACTCTACCCCTGTGGAAAAGAGATCAAAGCTGGGAGAGTAGCCAGGAGCAGGGAGAAAGTAAAATATTGATGTGATGAGATGCATGCTAATTCTCCTCTAGCCACCTTTTCAGTAACGGAAGAGTTTGGGAAGCGATTAGGCTCCTTCTATGAACTCAGGTTATGGCTCCCATTTGCCCCACCAGATGGGCCTCATTCAACTTTGCCTAGCAAAGAAAAAATTAGGGGAGAAGGTCTGGGAACGCTGGGCCATCAGCTTACTAAGTACCTCCACACTGACAGAGAGATTCTGTAAGGAGACAGGTTGTGAACTGTTTCACTATCACTTTAAGGATAATTATATGCAGAAGTTCCAAACCTGAAATGGACCAATAAAAAGCATCTGAAGTCCTTTAAAAAAGGCAGGAGGACAGTTAGAATGGCTATACTTGTTGAAACAAAAACTACCAAATGCTGACAAGGATACAGAGAAGATGGAGGGACTCGCACACACTGCAGGCAGGAGAGTAAATTAGTGCAGCCATCATGAAGAATGGCATGGTGATTCCTCACAAAACTAGAAACAGATTTATCCTATGATCCAGCTATTCCATTTCTGGGCTTATGTCCAGAAGAAAAGAAGCCACATATCAAGTAGATACCTGCACATCCATGTTAATTGCAGTATACTAGCCAAGAAACGCAATCAGTCTGGGCGTCCATCACTAAATTTGAATAGATAAAGAAAATGTGGTGCATGTATGTGTATAATGGCTGGAGCAAAACAGATAGAACTGGAGAACATTAAGTTAAATTAGGTAAACACAGAGAGACAAAGGCTGGAATTCTCCCTCATACATGGAGCTAATACAAATTGACCTGGGGCAAAGCAGAAAAGGGGATGTTGGGTTTGACCTGTGCACATTATACACACATATATAAATATCAACTGAAAGCCATTAACATGCTTAATTAATATGTCTTTATAAAAATAGATCAAAGAAATTTTCTCTAGAGCCTCTGGTCCCTCCCTCCCTCTTCACTGGCGACTGATAGAGGAGAGTGACTTTTTTCACTCTGGGGTGTGCAGAATGCGGTGACATGTACCATAGTTGAGCCAGGCTTCAACGAAATGAGGCAGGTGTGGGGGAAAATGAGAAAGAAAGGGTGTCAAACCTGGAGGCAAGCTGAGATATCAGAGCCACACATGAAACTCGCGGGACCCACATTTTCTGGCATGGAAGGCAGCAAGAGACATTTTGATTGCAAAGTCCTGGGGGATTTCTCCGCCTGAAACTCCCACGTAGATGGTCTCTAAGCCTGGCCACTGGGAAATGTGGCTCACCACAGAAGCAGCTCCAGTTTCTGTGTAAGAGGAGACGAGGCCCCTTCGGCCCTGGCTGCAGAGCGTGGGCGGAGCAAGGGAAGATTTAAGGACTGAGCGGTGAAACCCTTAAGTGAACGCTTGTTCCTTATTCACCGTCTAGATCTCGACATTTCTCAGCTTCTTTATTTTAATACGGTGGCAGGAAAGTGTGTGTGTTTGTTCCCCACATTTCTAAAAATGTGATAAAAGTTGTTTAACAAACTATCTGGCCCCTCTTCCCAGGCTCAATACCCCTCGCGCTCTCTGTAATCAGGCGTGAGGATGAATCTCCTCTTGTGCAGGAGCCACAGTGAGCTTCTCTTCCCCAGCCCTGTCCTGTTGCTCACACCTTCGTCCTGGGAATGCTCATTACTGCCCATCCCGGAAGGTTGCTTCCGACCTTTTCAGCAAGACGGTAGTGTCCTTAGGGAATTGTAGAAATCTGGCTCTTATTGACTGGTTATAAGACTTTGGAAGCCTTGGAGAGTTGCTTTTATTTTCCATATTTACAAAATAAGTCAGAGACAAAAAGAAGGAGCCGACACAGAGTAGGTTCTGCACCTAGGATCGCTTCTGCTTCTGGAGCATTACCATTTGCCCACCAACCCCAAATCCATTTCTTAATGTGTTGCTCTGGAAACAATACATGCTAGAAGCTCGCTTCTTCCTAAGTGAGACTCCGTATTGTGAACAGAGTGTTGCACCTTACACAGAAAAAGAAGAAAAAAAAAAAACTATTTCAACCAGCCGAGAGTGAAGGACAAGGAGCTTGAAGGATGACTTCTTGCTTGAAGTCAAGAAAAATGTTGAATGTACTTCACTCAGGACTGGCAAGAGAGATCTGCCTTCTCTGTGTGCCTGACTCTCTAGGGATGGAGTGACAGGATGAAATGTCCCTCTTCTAAGCTAATCCAAACAGGATTTGTGTTAAGAGAAACAGGAAGTCTCCAGTCTCCAAAGACCTCTTGTCCTGATCCTGAATTCAGCCTATCCCATCTCCACCAACGCAGCACCCCATGGTTTTCAAGGCTAGTGATAGCTAATGCCTTCAGGTGGGTCCAAATGTCTTCTTTCCCTAGAATTTTCTCCAAATATCAGGGATATCAGAAGGTAGATTCTTATTTAAAAAGGTAGGGGGGAAACATCCCTCAACATTCACTGACGAGGAACCACGATCTGGAGATCTGTTGGGCTTATATGGTTGGGTCTCAGGGTGATGTGATAGAATGTTCTAGTGGGCAGGTAATGGACAGATGGATGAAAGGTCTCTATTCCTAAACCAAGTTCCGTACAGAGGAAGAGCTGGAATTTCTGTGGTATGGAGCTGAAGCCGGAAAGAGAGTCTATCCAAGATGGCTTACAAGTACTTCTGATAGAGAAGCACTGCTCTTCAGAGATATCTACTGGATTTCAGACAGCATTTTCAACAGACCATCAGCCTGAACACACCTGGACAAGGACATAATTTCTTCCTTCGCAAATATGCACAAATAAACTAGGAAATAGCTTCTCCTGTTAACTGGCAGGCAGAGAAGCAGCCCCCTCCCCAACGCCTCCTCTTTATAGCCCAGCTTCTTTAGATAACACAGGAATGTCTTTGTCTCCAAAAGAGCTGTGTGAAAACAAAGCCATGCAAGTATGCTGAGATTGATGGAACCTTCTGAGCAATTAACTTGTATTGCTTGCAAGTGAAAATTAATGTAATAAGACCCTGATGTTGTATTCTCTACCTTTTATGTAACCCCCTTAGCCAATTACATGATTCTATGCTCCTTGTGCCTAAATACGGTGTATGTAACCTCAGTGCCTCATATCTATAACCTCACCTCCTGTCTTGGTTTATTTAAGGGACCCCTGCTTTTTGTTTGGGAGGCTAAACCCTTTGGAAGGAATTCCAGGTTAGTCTCAGGCAGCAATAACTACTTTGCCTCCAAAACTCCTGAGTTTGTCTTCCATTCTCCTGGACTGGTTTGATTTATTTCCTGCTGGTTTGTTTTACTTCACAACAGGTCTATTATCTTTCAGATACTGTTCTAAGTGCTGTAGATGCAGTTAAAAGAACAGGCAGCAGTTCCTGCCCTTATGAAACTTATATTCTAGCAATGCATTCTTGTCTGCCTAACACACCATGCAAAATTGAAATTCAAGGCCAGTATGACCAGGCCCAGGACAGGTAACAAACAGCCTGATCCAGTTGCAAGATAATAGTTGGTGGTAGGGACTAGAGATCTCATATGCCATCCAAAGAATGAAGCTATTTTGTTCTAGACAACTGTTTCCACAATTGCTTCCACATGCGCTAGGTTGAGTATTAAAAAGTAGAAATCTTATGAAGAAATGTTCAATATCACTGGTCATTCGAGAGATGCAAATGAAAACAACACTGAGATTTCATCTCACTCCACAAAGAATGGCCACTATCACAAAAATCAACCAACAATAAATGCTGGCGTGGCTGTGGGGAGAAAGGAACCCTTCTCCACTGTTGGTGGGATTGCAGACTTGTGCAACCATTGTGGAGATCCGTGTGGAGATTTCTCAGAAAACTAGCACTAGGGGTCCCATTTGACCCTGCTATCCCCCTGCTAGGAATATACCCAAAAGAATTTTAAAAATCACATTGGAAAGACAGATGTACACCCTTGTTCATAGCAGCT
>PVIC010029083.1:0-22781 GCA_004025085.1 Thryonomys swinderianus
CTGAGGGGAAACCCTAGACCCATGATGGCGAACCTTTCAGAGCTTCCAATGCTAACACCAGCCTGCTGTGGTGTATGTGCCACAGGTTCACATCAAAGCCCTAGGTAAGAGTGAGGCCTGGATCCAAGTAGGGACCGGGAGGCTGACGAGGGCAATTCCAATCCCAGCCTAGCTGCTGACTAGGGGAACCCTTGAGTGAGGTACTTGCCTGCATCAAAAGGACGTAAATAACAGACAAGTTCCTAAATCTCATCAGGCTGTTCTGTGTCCTTCTTAACCTCTGGGGCTTTGGTTTCATCACTCGAACCAGTGGTCCCTAACCATAAGGGACTCTGTCCCACCCACACACCCCTCATGTGAACGACTGAGGACAACATTGAATATCCAACGACACACAGGCATCTGGCCCCAAATGGCACCACGACTACAGCTGAAAAACCTACAGAAGAGCCGGCAGACGTGTAAATACTTTTCTTCCTTTAGAAACGTGGAGGCAGGGATCAGATTAGCTAGTACACGTCAGCTGCAACTTAACAAGCACTCAGTACACCTCAGAAATTATTTCGAGAAATGAGGCTTTGTGGCTACTGTTTGAAGATAGGGTCTTGCTATGTAAGGCTGGGATTGAAATTCTGATCCTTCTGCCTCAGCCTCCCAAGTACTGGCATCCTAATAGTGCACCCAACCTGCTCAGCTATTTTGAAATACTAACTTAAATTTTTTTAATTGAATTCTTTATTGGTACACTCTATATATAGCTATACTAACTTAAATTTTATAATGAGGGCTAGGTTATAATGAGGGTTAGCTCAAGGGTTCCCCTAGTCAGCAGCTAGGCTGGGACTGGAACCGCCCTCGTCAGCCAGGCATCTTCTACAAGCAATTTTTCTTCAACTGGGGCTGTTACTCAAATATTATCACTATTACTACCCAGGGACAGGAACACACAGAAGTGGAGTGTTTATCACACAAAATACATGAATACAGGCATTAAAAAGAAAATTACCAGGCCGGGGATTTGGCTCATTGGTTCCAGCGCCTGCCTCACAAGCACAAGGTCACGAGTTCGATCCCCAATACCGCAAAAAAAAAAAAAAAAGAAAAAGAAAAAGAGAGAGAGAGATAGAAAAGAGAAAGAGAGAGAGAGAGAGAAATTACCAATAAACATCTTTACTATTACGATTTTAAAAAGTAATTCATACCACGCCAACCTTGGACACACAAGGGCTCGCATTCAATCCCCGGTACTGCAAAAAAAAAATAAAAAAATAAAATAAAAATTTTTTTAAAAGTAATTCATTCACGCATGTTGGGCCTACTTTTATAAGCTTATGGTCAATAAGATCCATGTGATACATTCCCTATGAGATTAAAGCCTACAGACTTTTCCTTTCCTTTCTTCTTTAGTTTTGTTTTGAGACAGGATGTTACGTAGTTCAGATTGGCCTTGAACTCCCTAAGGAGTTCAGACCAGCCTCCTCCTGCCTCAGCCTCCAGTACTGGGATTACAGGCACCACCACATGCGATCAGGGCTTTTCTAACTATTCTAAGCAAACCAAAGAATCTAAAGGAAACTTTAACATACTCTCAAAAGCACTGGCTGAATCAATTTTTTAAAAAAAGAAAGATAAAAGAAAAGAAAAGCACTGCTTGGAACTGCAGAGAACTGACTGACCCTGAAGGGAGTAGGGACCCAAAATATTAAAAACATGCAAAGCAATCCCATGTTTCCATGCATGAGAGGTCAAATTACAGAAGTAAAAAGATGCGACAAAGAACGGCTGGCAGGGATTTCAGCAGTAACAGTAAGTCCCTGTTTTAACAATTCTGGATCTGCACCCACAAGTGAGTACGTGGTAAGAGCACTGGGCACGCACAAGGCCCTGGGCTCCATCCCAGCCCTGAAGGTAAAGAAACCAAGTAATTGGAAGAATCTTTATCTCCACAGACACACAATGCTGCCCGTGCTAATAAGCTGAAGTGTGGAGATTTAAGAAATATGTTTTAAAATTGAAGAATGTTGACAAGTACACTGCACTTTGAAGTGGCAAGAAGCGGGTAGAGGGAGACACTGGTTTCCCTGGAGATGAGTCAGCCGCCCTCCCAGGGACCTGGGCTGACACCTTACAGCCATCAGGAAAGCAACACATGGCAAGGGCATCTAGCAACCCACAGGCCCACGCTGGAGAATCCCCTCCATACACAGCTGCCTCCACATGCCACAGGCCTCCTCCCCAAGTGAGGAAACCCTCTGTCCCTCCTCGTCCTTCCAGACTCAGCTAATGCTACGATCTGCCTCCCTGGTAAACCGCCTCAATTCCTCACGGGCTTTCAAGCCGCAGGTTAATCTTCACCGAGGCCTCTGCTCTCTGTGTCTAAGAATCATCCCAGCTCTGCCCTGACGGCACCTCTGCTCTGCCGCCCCACTCAGCGCTCAAAAGGGCGAGTGGGGAGTCTCAGGGGAAAAGAAGGCCCCACTAGTCCTTCTGTGCAGAGCAGATATATACACACAGCCCCTCAGAGGCTGGTGACAGAAGCTGAACATCCCTAATCCAAACTGCCCCGAAATTACAAACTTTTGAGCTGGGGCTCTGAAATCTACCACAGAGCTACCTCGGACCCAGCTTAAAACTTTCTGACCATCACCTTGATGATGTGAGTGGAAAGGTCAAAATTCAACCTCATAAAACAAGTTGCAATCAAAACAGGTACATGGAAAATACTAGATACATTAAACACACCCAGGGAATGTGGGGAAGAGGTATAAGGAACACCAATGAGTTTCCTGTTTAAATCTGGACCCCACCCCCAAGACAGCTCATTATGTATATACAACTATTCAAAAAATCATAGCCGGGCGTGGTGGCTCACGCCTGTCATCCCAGCACTCGGGAGGCAGAGACAGGAGGATTGCTGAGTTCGAGGCTTGCCTGGACACCATAGTGAGCTCAGGGCCAGCCTGAACTACAAAGCGAGACCCTGTCTCAAAAAAAAAAAAAAAAATCATAAATACTTCTGGCTCCAACCATTTCAGAGAAGACACACTGCACTCCATTTGTGCTTTCAAATTTCTGGGTGTCCATTCCGAGATAGGAGAGAATAGGGACTGGGCTGGGGATTTAGCTCAGCAGCACAGTGCCTGCCTGGCACTTGCAAGGTGTGAAGATTGATTCCCCAGGGCCGGAGATTTAGCTCAGTGGTTTCAGCGCCTGCCTCGCAAGCACAAGGCCCTGAGTTCGATCCCAGTAACCACATACAATGCTGGGCCTGGTGACTCACACCTACCAGCCATCAATACCACATACCACAATGCGGGGGCATGGTGGCTCACACCTGTCATCCCAGCACTCAGGAGGCAGAGGCAGGAAGATTGTTGAGTTTCAGGCTTGCCTGGGCTACATAGTGAGCTCAAGACCTGCCTGCACTACAAAGCGAGATCCTGTCTCAAAAAAAAAAAAAAAAAAAAGATTGCTTCCTGGTACCAAAAAAAAAAAAAGAAAACAAAGACTCTGCTCTGCAGACAGAGGTGTTCACAGCAGTACCACTCTCAATAGCCAAGAGGGAGGAGCAGCGGGAAGGGCCGTCACCAGACGGGCAGAGGAGGCATCTCCACCCTGGAACAGTGCCAGGCCACAGAGGGAATGAATGACACTCTCACCCACGCTCTAAGTAGGATGACCTTTAAGAATGTCAGGCTAAGTGAGAGAAGCCACACACAAAAGGCCACACACACGTGATTTTAATTGAAAGATCACCCTGCTCAGTACATCTGTACAAACAGAAGGTTTACAGGTGGCTGCCAGGGTGGGACCTGACCACCCAGCAGAAGGAAGGCTCCACTCTGAGCAACTGAAATGCCGCAGAATGAGAGAGGAGGTGATGTTTATGCAACATGTGAATCTACAACATGCCCCTGAACGCTTTAAGCTCTTCTCGCTGGCCCCTACCACCTGCCCGGGCCTCTCTCCCCGGCCACCCTCCCTCCAAGCAACAGCCAGCACCAGCCTCGCACCAGGGAGGAGAGCACATCACATCGAAAGCCCCTCGGGTGTCCTGCTCCCCAAAACAGAAGCCAACTCACATGCAACACTTCCGTGACAGCTCGTGGAGTCTCTGGCCACGCCAACTCCATGCCGCACCTGCACCCCAACCCTGGTTTCCTCTAAGGTCTCCCAGGAGACCCCACCCCAGGCGCAGCACACCAGCTGCTTTCTCTCCCTCTTCAGGTCCCAGTCAGCCCACTGGCCCATCCAACTCAACCAAGGCGACTTGTCACCTCCCTTCAGCTTGAGAGAATGTCGGCTCCAGGAGAGCAGGATCCTGGGGGCTGGGCACATCCGGGTCACTGCCTGTCACACACCAGGTGTCTGAAATGTTTCCTGGATCTGCAGGAAGTGACTTATTAAAGCATGGAGACTACAGGAAGTGACTTATTGAAGCATGCAGTCTCCATTTCTCTTCTCCTTACCGCAGTCACCATAAGCAATAAAGAAATGATAATAACTGAACTATCAATTTAAACAATCTCAGTATTGTGCAGCTACTAAAAATAAGGTGAGCTGAGTATAATTAAGAAACCAAAGATATGAATAGGCAGGTCACAAAAAATGTAAATTGGTCAACAAACATAAAGAGATCATTCAGGTCAACGAAGAAAATCATGAAGCAAGTTACGTAAGTTACAGACATCCAACTGTCCACCTTCTCTTCGTACGCAAGTAAACTTGCTTCAAGAAATAATACTTCCTCAGGTGTGGTGGTAGATGACTGTTACTTCATTGCTCAGGAGCCCGCTGCAGGAGAATGCTAGGAGTTTGAGGACAGTCTGCACTACACAGTGAGTTCAAGTTCAGCCTGGCTTATGTAGCAAGACCCTGTCTCAAGCACAGAACAACAAAAAGTAACATCTAGCTCTCAAGCAGGAAGCTGACGATGAGAAGGTAAGGCAGGAGGATTCTGAATCCAACACCAGCCTGGACTGCTGCAACAAGCTCAAGGACACCTGAAGGACACCATGTGACCCTGTCTCAAGATAAAAACAAAATCAACGTAAACCCACACCTAGTATTGAGTGGAGGGCAGGGGAGGAACACTAGGAGAACACTTGGGTGACCGGGATCCCATCAAAATTAGAATGTACTAAACACACAGAGCCCAGAGTCCCCAGCTGGGAGTCTCTTCCCCCGGTCCGAGAGTACACTACACACAAGGGGATGTGCTGCCGCAGAACTTACTACAGCAGAAGAACCAGAGAGGCCTTCCGATGCCAATTAATCAGAGGCCAATCGAGTGAATTATGAGAGAAATTCTACACAACGCTTAAGAAGAATGAACCAGGGGGCCGGAGATTTAGCTCAGTGGTTCCAGTGGTTCCGCTGCCTACCTAGCAAGCCCAAGGTCCCTGGTTTGATCCCGGTAACCACAAACAATGATATGGTATTGGGCATGGTGACTCATGCCCACCAGCAATCAGTACCACACCCCACAGTGCTGGGCATGGTGGTTCACGCCCGTAATCCCAGCACTTGGGAGGCAGAGACAGAAGGATTGCTGAGTTTGAGGCTTGCCTGGGCTACATAGTGAGCTCAGGGCCAGCCTGAACTACAAGTGAAACCCTGTCTCAAAAAAAAAAAAAAAGAATGAACCAGTATATATAATCTGACAGAAAGAACAAAAACAAAGGCACATGGGCCGGAGGGTTAGTTCAGTGGTTCCAGCACCTGCCTCGAAAGCACAAGGTCCTGAGTTCAATCCCTGGTGACCACATACAATGTTGGGCGTGGAGACTCACGCCCACTAGCCATCAATACCACATACCACAGTGCCAGGCGTGGTGGCTCACGCCTGTAATCCTAGCACTCAGGAGGCAGAGACAGGAGGACTGCTGAGTTCCAGGCTTGCCTGGGCTACATAGTGAGCTCAGAGCCAGCCTGAACTACAAAGCAAGACCCTCTCTCAAAAAAAAAAGGTAACAACAAGTCTATGGAGAATGATCTGGTATGGGAGTTTTTCTGAGTACATATGTCACCTTTGGGTGAGATTATACAGTACCCACTTTTCATCTAGAATTGTAATCCCTAAAAAGTTAATACTGCTAAGCTTTGGAGAAAAGCTAAGGGCTATAAAGCAGACAGAAAAAGGCTTACGTCTTATATCTCTCTAGTCTATTCTAATATTGCTGAGTATTATATTGTAGCTATTTTCATTATAAGCCCACATGTGTATCACTCCTGTTAAAAACAGGAGTGGCAAGAAGAGGCATTCAGACTGTAAACCATTTCTCCCTCTGTAAAATACTTCCAATGTGCTTCCACTGGGGAGAAATATCTTCGAAAACACGTGTGAAATATACAACATGGAGAAATGTAAACGGAAAGAGAAGAGTTCTGTAATCACAAATCCCCAGGGAGGTTTACAGGTACGTTCTTGGAAACTTTTGTTCCAGCTTCTGGTGTAGCTGTCAATGGGAATTCACAGACGGTATGTGCGACAGGCCAAAAGACAACAGCATCAGTTGTGACAAAGACAGGAGAGGGCACATTGAAAACATATGTCAACACAGAAAGAACAGGAATAATCTGCTCAGTGTGACCCATTCCTTTGTATATATGCCATATATGTTTCCTACATATATATGTTAATAGAAATTATCAGCAGCATCATCTACATTTAAAACTGATGATATATCCAAGTCCTGCCTGTCACTTCTTTTCAGTGGAATTATGTGCTCTTTTTTTAAAGAAGGAACACAGAATTCTGCAAGGAATTTGGGGGGAAATGGTAAATCCTCTACTGTTGAGCTATAGCCCCAGGCCTCTGAAAGGAACACAGTACACTCAGAAAAAATGATGTCCAATTAAACATAAATGGCGAAGCATTTCAAAGGTGAACCTAACCCAGGCATAGAGGTGCATGCTTGTAAGTCCAGGATTCAGGAGGCTCCAACACTAGATCACATGATTTCAAGGCCAAGCTGTGCTAGGAAACTGAAGGCCAACTATGTAGCAAGACCCTGTCTCAAAAAAATAAAATAAAGCTGTGTGGTGATACACACCTGTAATCCCAGCACTTCGGAAGGACAAGGCAAGAACATTCCAAGTTCAAGTATAGCCATAAAATCTATGATTCATAGTACAGTGGGTAACTTTGCTCCCTTGGCAAAGTCTGAAGGCCTGGGGAGGGCTCAGTCTGGGGACAGAACCCAGGACCTTGGCATTGAACAACACCCTTGGCCCTGTTACTTGTTCCCATCTCTTAAGACTGTATGAGATGGGGATCGCTCCTGGCATTCATGGGGAGAGGCCAGGGCTTCTGCTAAATATCCTGCCGTGCACAGGGCAGAATTATCCAGCCTAAATGTCAGCAACACTGGGGTTGAGAAACACTGCTTTAAATCATGCTAGGCATTTGCAAAAGCAGAAAGACATTTGGAAATGTTCATTTCAATTAAACTTTGAAACAGATGCCAATCCTTTTATAAAGCCATAAATCTTGCCCAAAGGAAGAACTAATTGCCTTTGAAGTCACAAATAATTTAAGCAGATTTTACACTTTGATGTACAATTCACGAGTGTGGGCTGAAACACATCATTTATTATCTACACTTACGAAGTACTAGCCTGTGTGCTAAGTGCTATTCTGACTGTGTGGAGCGGAAACCTTGAATGAAATGGGGAAAAGTGGCCCGTCCATCTTACTCACAGCACCATGAAAGGTTGAGGGCTCGATAATTCATACTAATTCTCCGTAACGACAAAAAGCTCAAAAACACCCTGTATGTTCAAAGGGCTGCACCTTGCACAACCCTCCTGGAACTCTGCACAGACGAGCCCCAGAGCAAAGCGGCAACAGATGGTCTATATCTAAGCAATTTAGCAGAAATATGTTTTGAAGGGCTAATCAACCCTTACACAAACACCTATATTCCTCGATGCTGGGGAGGCTGAGGCAGGAAGATCACAGGAGTTCCACACTACCTGAGAAAAATAGTAAGAACCCCAAGGTTAAAAAATAAAATAAAATACAAAGAATTACAGTCTATACCAGACATCACAAACTCATGACCCACAAACTAATGCAGAATAGAAACCTGCTTCAGGGCCAGAGATTTAGCTCAGTGATTCCAGTGCCTGGCTAGCAAGTGCAAGGTCCCTAGTTTGATCCCCAGTAACCACATACTACAATACCAGTCATGGGAACTCACGCCCACCACCAACCAGTACCACACACCACAATGCCAGGCATGGTGGCTCACACCTGTAATCCCAGCACTTGGGAGGCAGATGCAGGAGGATTCCAGAGTTCCAGGCTTGCCTGGGCTACATGGTGAGCTTAGAGCCAGCTTCAATGACAAAGCAGAAAAATAAGAAAAGAAAAAACCCGCCTCAAAATTTGAGGCCCGTATGTAACAGGGTAGTCTACAATTTTAAAAAGAGGCAATTCAGGGCCTGCTAGGTACCTCCTGAGAGCTGGGGACAGGAGCTAGCAGCGTGCTCTAACCAGCTTTCTGATGATAAAACACAGAAGAATGGAAATACCACAACCTGGGGAGCGTTACATGCATGTGTGCACATGGCACACATACTGTTCACATCACAAAGAGGAGTGGTGCACACCCACCCAGGGCCCTGCCATTTCCAACCTCATGATGCATTTCCACACACAGTGATTCATGCAACAGAAGGTTCCAACTTAATAATATCATGACATGCTGCCCTTGTGCTGCAGGGGGCGCTGCTTTCCCTGCTTTCACTCACCCCAAAGCCTGCCAATCTGTTTCTGTCCCCACCTTGAATAAAACTCTGCCTTGGTTTACAAAGAAAAATAACACAATGTCAAAGCAGCGTCTGTGGTGGGATGTGGAAGTATCCGTGACTTTAGTTGTGGTTAATTCTTTTACAACATCAAAGTACTGATTTCACATTAGAAAGGTACACCTGGAAACACCCTCCCTTCTCCCTGACTCACTGAGAAGCTGTGAGGCGGAAGGGCCATTAACCGCATCCCAGGAGGCTGACCCCCTGATAGACACTAATGTCTTCCGCTGGGATCCGGAAATCCAATCGCAGTGGAGGCATCAGGCACAGGCAGGCGGCTACACAAAGGGAAACCAGTAAAGTCACTGAGCTCATGAACCACTCTGGCCGTCAGGACAGCAGGACGCCAAGACATCATGAGTTAACGGCTTCCAGCTTCTGGCTGAGCAAGGTGCTTCTGAGAAAGCCACATCCAGTTCTACAGATTAGACATACGGCCCTGAGCTCTTCCACCTCCCAAAGAAGGTTTTTAAACTCTCATAGTACTTTTATACAATAACATTTCAATTTGTAGTTTTCTTCTGCTGGCCACAGAATTTTCGGTGCTGGAAACTACTTAATGGCGTCTCTACCCCATGATAGGTCAACGTTTCCTTTTTAAAATAATATTAGGCTGGGCGTGGTGGCTCACGCCTGTCATCCCAGCACTCGGGAGGCAGAGACAGGAAGATTGCTGAGTTTGAGGCTTGCCTGGGCTACATAGTGAGCTCAGGACCAGCCTGAACTACAAAGCGAGACCCTGTCTCAAAAAAATAAAATAAAATAAAAATAATTTTAGATAAACTACCACTTTGTCTCATTTACAGTATTCCAAAAGTTGGGTGTGTTTTATATATTCCGCTTCTTCCTGCACTGATTGCTATTTTCACTGCCAACAGCAGAGGGCAGTAGGGCACAATGGAAAGAAAACAGGCCTGATGTAGCATTTGGCTCTAAGAACCAGGGTGCCAGCCTTAAGCTCCACTGGGTCCACTCAGCCTCTGCAAAAAAGGGACCCTGAGTTTCGTCTAGTTCACGCAGTCTGTACTAGTGGTTGGCAAACTTCATCCCTGAGCCAAGTCCACATTCCACCTGTTCCTCTAACCAACACATTTTTATCTATGTGTCTAACCAACACAACATTTTTGAGTAGTTGATAGAGGTATCAGAAGACATGTAATTCACATGAAACTCCAATTCCAGTACCCAGCAGAGTTTGAATGGAACTCAGTTCCCTACTACCTACAGTTGCAAAAAAGGACCTATAAGACCCCAATATTTGCTGCCTGCTCCTTAACTAAAGGGGACAGATTTTAACATTAAAGTGACTCATAGAGTAGCCAAGCCTGGTGGTGCACACCTGTAATCCCAGCATTCAGAAGGCTGAGGCAGGAGGATCACCAAGAGTTGGCCTCGACTACATAGTGAGTTCAAGGTCACCCTGAACTGCACAGTGAGAAACAATTTCAAAAAACCAAATAAAATGATTCTGACTATGACTCTTCTTCCTCTAGCACTCAGCTAATTCATGATTAGAGAAATGCATCATGCACGTATTGGATGGGCATTGTTTTAGGGAGCACTTTGAGTTCTACTGAAAAGAGGAACCGACTAACTTCTCAAGAAAAAGCAGCCAGTGGTGAAGGATTTTGTCAACATCTGATGGCCATTTATTCCTCTCCTTTTGTAGCTCTAGAGGAGAGGAGATAAAATGAAAAGCATTCATGTCTTATTTTCCTGTTAAACTGTACAGATAAGTTTTGAAGCACAGTATAGAGAACCAATGGTAGTATACAAACCAGTATGTCTGATGAACTCTACTAGTTATCTACAGACCCCGTGCAAATTAAGAAAAAAATAAGCAATTCAAGCACACCGGCATATATATTTCACGAGTCTGAGAAAGAGCCAATTTACAGTTTTAATTTTCTTTTTATTTGGGGGGGAGGGTGTAGCTCAGTGGCACATGTCTGCCTCACAAGCGCAAAGTCCTGAGTTCAATCCTCAGGAAAAAAAACTGGATCAGTTTGGGCCAGAGGGTTAGCTCAGTGGTTCCGGTGCCTGCCTCGCAAGCGCAAGGTCCTGAGTTCGATCCCCGGTAACCACATATAACGCTGGGCGTGGAGACTCACACACACCAGCAATCAACACCACATACCACAATGCCGGACGTGGTGGCTCACGCCTGTCATCCCAGCACTCGGGAGGCAGAGACAGGAGGATTGCTGAGTTCGCAGTGGCTTGCCTGGGCACTATAGTGAGCTCAGGGCCAGCCTGAACTACAACTCAAGACCCTGTCTCAAAAAGCAAAAAAAAAAAAAAGTGGATCAGTTTAATATTGTCTCTATGTGTTTTTGTGGTACCAGGGATGGAACTCGTAATGTTGGGCGTGCAAGGCAGGTGGGGGCGCCACTGAGCTAAATTCCTGACCTCAGATTTAGTATTTAATATGCACCTAAAGTGGCAAAAATAAAAGTAGAGCATTGGGCCAGAGATTCTGCTCACTGGTTACAGTGCCTGCCTAGCAAGCACAAGGTCCCTGGTTCGATCTCAGTAATCACATACAACAATACCCAGCATGGTGACTCACACCCACCAACAATCAGTACCACATACCACAGTGCCCACCCTAGTGGCTCAGGCCTATAATCCCAGCACTTGGGAGACAGAGGCAGGAGGATTGCTGAGTCGAGGCTCGCCTGAGCTACCTAGTGAGCTCTTCGCCAGCCTGAACTACAAAGCAAGACCCTGTCTCAAAAAAAAAAAAAAAAAAAAGTAGAGCGTTAACAGCCTGTGTAAGAAAATACCTTGCTACAAAGCACCTCTGGGTGGATGCTAATAAGGTCCATTAGACCCAGAACCCACCAAGTTTTCTCAGTTGACTTACACACCATCAGGCCATGTAATTAAAGGTCTGAAGGACCCTAGTCAGAAAAGAGGCAGCATGAAGGAAACTCCACTGAGAACTGTGTCAAGGCAGGTGCTATCAATCCTTAAATGAACCTCAACTGTGAAAACCGAGGACCACGGGGCTCTGACTCACAACCATGGTCTTTATGTAGAGACCGAAATCCAGGTTCGTAACTCTCCTGACCTTTCCTGGGGCAGTGGGGGCAGCTAGGAGCAGGACTGGGAAGTAAGCCAGGAAAAGACAAGAGCGAAGAAGAGGGGAACCTCTGTTCACGACTGACTCAGTCTCCACTTTATCTTCGAGGATATGAGTCCTCTCTTGAAGGATTAGCACTGCTCTCTGAAGAAGCTCCTTCCTGGAAAAGAGAAGGAGGGAGTCCTGCAAGGCTCCCGAACACAAACTCTGGCCCGAAGTCTACAGCGGGTGGTCCACCCCATGGACGAGCTTTATTCACTGTCGAAAACAATCTAAGACATTTGGATCTGATAGTAATTAGAGATTTTAAACAGAAACCTACACCTCCTGCCAGGTACAACACCACATACCTGTAACCCCCAGCACCTGGGAGGATCTCACATTACAGTCCAGTCTGTGAAACTTAGCAACGCCTCGTCTCCAAATAAAACATAAAAAGGGCTGGGGATATAGCTCAGTGCGAAAACGATCGATTCAATACCAAGCACCCCAACCCCAAATAGATAAAACCCAGGTGTCCCGCTTCGCCCGAAGAATGTGAAGATCCAAAGACCAAGTAGACGTCCTCACACAGCAACATGGTCTCCGGGCTCATGTTCCTGGCAGCCCACGGCCAAAAGGTTCACTGCAGCATCTCACCAAGCTCAGGGCCAAAGCTCCTCCCCATCAGGTCCTTCCGAGGTGGAACACAAGGAAAAAACTGGGAAAACTACATGTCAAGAGACATGAGAAAAAACCCACTTATGTTCGTAAATATCAAACAAGTGGTGAAATCTGGGTAGAAAGTATTCTATTTTAAGGCACCACCACTTTTGTGATTTTCAGGTAACATGCACGCCTCACTGGTATCAACGTGCTGACCCATCTGGCATCCAATGACGAACCATCAGGAGAAAGAGCCCAGAAGCCAGTATTTTCATAGCACTTATAGGGTCTGAAGGCTTTTATGTATGAGCTCACATTATCCTTACCAGAACCTACAAGGTAGGCTGTTACACTTATGCTACACACAGAGAAACTGAGGCACAAAGACATGGAGTGCCTTGTGAGTAGTAGTGGAACTTGACCCCAGGAAGAACTGAAGCCCACAGGCAGTCCGGAGGTAGGGACCTCTGCACATAGCAAGGCACAGTGGCCACCAGCACTTGCCCTCTGAGCCCTGAACCTCAGTGTGGCAAGGGTGGCTCCAAACCGCACAGGCGTGGTGACCACTGGTGAGCCCCAAGGCCTCCACAGGAAAATTAAGCGGCGGAACACAGCAACTAATGCAGAGGGCTGCAGTGGCTGCTGAGATACGGAGGCTCGATTGTCCGCTTGGCTGGCAACGATCGTGGCGAGGAGCCAATTGAGCTCAGAACTTAGAAAACCTACAACTAGGGGCCAACTCCAACTCCATCAAGTTGCTCCAGGTGTAACGCAAGATGGAACCCAGTTTAAATCAGCAGGAGGTTCTCAGTCCTTTTCTCTTGATGGTTTGTTCTTGATTTTCAATGAATGTGAACAATGTTTCTGCTTCCATCAGAAGGAGGCAAGTTGAACTCAAGCAGGTCAAGGAGCCAAATTCAACTCAGCAGGAGACAAAAGTATAGCAGGTTGCTTGCAGCCAGAAACCAGTGTGAGCTTCAGAATTAAAGGTGCAGGCTTGCTGGGATTAGCCACGACTCACCACAAATCATCAACATAGATCATCAACATAGATCCGGACTCTGTATCTCTAATTTGTCTAGCCCTGACAGCAACAACGAGCCTTGAAGTCGTCTTTTTCATTTCTTTGTTTTCTTTTTTTCTTTTTTTGTTTGTTCTTGTTTTTTATACAGGTGAGAACACCATTTCTAGTTTTCTGGTTGTTGCTGTTCTCTTCCTATTTTTATTTTTATTTTCTTGTCGCTCCCTCCTGCCTCCTTCACCAGTTCCCCAAAATGCATATAATGTTCCTTTGTCCAGCAGCCTTCCTACTAATCTCTTCCTCTTCTTTCTCTATTTTTTCCCCTTGATCTCTTAAATCTTCTTCCAAGGCTAAAATCATCATACTGAGGAAACATTCACTCAATACACTTTTCTGGGGTTTTTTTTTCCTAGTTTTATTGCAGATTTTGCTGTATCACCACAAATCTTGCTTACATGGTTAAAGGTAGGAAATCAAGTTACCACAGTTCATCATCTTTTAGGCTGTTCAATGTTGTTATTGCTGATTATACTACTTTAGCCACAGTGACATAATTGTTCTAATCTGTTGTTCTTCCTGTTAGGTCAAGACTGAGATTGCCTAAGGGTCATAAGCAATAACGTAGAGGCTGGGGATTTAGCTCAGTGTTTCTGCTGCCTGTCTCAAAACACAAGCCAATGCCAGGAACCAGGGTGTAGCCAAATAGGCAGCAATTTCTCATCCCACCAAAATTAAAGAGGTTGGATCTTGAAACAGACTCAAAACCCCAAAAGCTAGCCACACCTGGAAGACATCTTCACAATGTTTGTTCTATTATCAATAAAACTACCTACTATAGGGGCAGGGATTTAGCTCAAGTGGTACCACAACTACCTTGGAAGCACAAGGACCTGAGTCCAATTCCCCTGGTCGCAAAAAAAAACAACAAAAAAAAAAACCTGCTAGATGCAATTTATAAGTATTAAGCCAGAAATTAAACTAAAAGTAAACAGCAAATGAGAAGATACTTTGTAGGCAAGATGTAACCCCAGACTTCCAAGTCACCAAAGGCAAATGGCACGTATGAAGTAGAACAATTTCAAACCCACTGACATGGACTATATTAGTTTAACAGCAGAAGTAACAACGTAGATGAATGTGCCTCTTTAAAAAATAATCAAATCAAAATTTAAAAAAAACTTCCCCAGCATAGAAAAAGAATTTGACATACAGATTAAATGAGGCAACTCCAATGCTGACTTCCAGGCTTACCTGGGCTACATAGTGAGCTCAGGGCCAGCCTGAACTACAAAGCAACACCCTGTCTCAAAAAAACAAACAAACAAAAAAAAAAAAACAATTGAACTCTAAGGTTTTCTGGTCTGCTCAGAATGACCTCCAGAAAACTTCCTAATTCCAGGAAGTTACCATTACCCAGATTTCAAAATCACACAAGTACTCAACTAAAAAGCTACGGCCATTCACTTCAATGAACACAGATGTAAAAACCTGCAATGAAATACTGGCAAATGAAATGCAAGAAATCATCAAAAGCAGGCATGGTGGCACATGCCTGTAATCCCAGTCAGTACTCAGGAGGCCTGAAGCAGGAGGATCAGTGGAAATTCGAGACCAGCCAAGCGAGCGGGTTCAAGGCCAGTCTGAACTACATAATATGACCCTGTCTAAAAAAAATCATCAAAAAGTTCATATATCATTACCAAGTAGGTTTTGTCCCAGGAATTCAAAAACGATTCAACAATACTCAAATCATTAAGTACAGTACATCACATAAAGAGAAGGACAAAAATCACAGGATCACCTTAATAGATGCAGAAAAAGCTTTTGGCAAAATCCCTATCAATTTATAATAAAAAGCCTAAAGAAAACAGCGACAGAAAGACCTTATTTTTACCTGACAGGAGCCACATGTGTTAGCTGTGCTGTCAACAACATAGGATATGGGGAAAAGCTGAAAACTTCCTCCCTCAAGTCAGAAAGAACACAAGGATACTCATATATTCACCACAACTGTTCAGTCTATTTCTTGAAACACTATCCCCGAGCAATCACACAAAAGAAAGAAATAAAAGGGATATGTGGAGAATGGAAAAGGTAAAATTCCCATTTTAAGTGAAGATCTTCTACATAGAAGATGCAAAAAATTCTACCAAAACACTACTAGAATAATAACCAAACTAAGCTAATGTACCAGGACACAAACTCAACACACAAAAATACGATGCCTATGCACCAATAATGGACTCATTAAGAAATTAAGAACATTTTAAAAAGAAATTAAGAAAATAAAACCATTCACTATAGTGTTAAGAAAAATTTAATTCTTAGCAGTTGACCAAGGAAGTGAAAACCTTCTACCTAAAACTATACTTTGAAAAAGGAAATTGAAGAGGTCATCAGGAAATGAAAAGATATCCCCTACTCCTAGACAGAACCAGTACTGTCAAAATGGCCATACTATCAAAACTGCTACACAGATTTAATGGAATCCCAATCAAAATGCTAACATACCACTCAGAACTAGAATAAACTATTCTAAGATTAATTTGGAACCAGAAAAGACTCAGAATAGCAAAATCATTTCTGTGCATGGTACTGGAACAAAAGCAGACACACAGATCAGTGCAACAGAAAAGAAGATGCAATAAAACAACCCCAGCAATATGACCTCATCTGATCTTTGAAAACGAGACCAAAAACACTGGAAGAAATACAGCCACTTTAACAAACGGCACTGAAAACAACAACAAAAAAGGTGCTGAGAAAAGCAACTCCACACAATATTGACTCCAGACCTCTATTTATCAACATGTACCAAATAAAAATCAAAATGAAAAAAGATGTAACTATCAAACCTAAAACATTTAGGGCTGGAGATTTACCTAAGTGGTTCCAGTGCCTGCCTCGCAAGCGCAAGGTCCTGAGTTCAATCCCCGTAACCACATACAACAATGCTGGGAGTGGTGACTCACACCCACCAGCAATCAGTACCACATACCACAGTGCCAGGCGTGGTGGCTCACGCCTGTAATCCCAGCACTTGAGAGGCAGAGGCAGGAGGATTGCTGAGTTCAAGGTTTGCCTAGTCTACACAGTTAGCTCAGGGCCAGCCTGAACTACAAAGTGAGACCCTGTCTCAAAAAACAAAACAAAAAAAACCAAAATATTAACAAATGCGAATATTATCCAATTAACAGTCTAATAGTGAAGGAAGTAATCAAGGCAACATACAACCTACAAATTGCGGAAAAATTTTTGCTAATGACTCAGAAGATTAATATTTAGAATATATTTTTTTAAAAAACAAAAAAACCAGGGCCGGAGGGTTAGCTCAGTGGTTCCGGCGCCTGCTTCGCAAGCGTAAGGACCTGAGTTCGATCCCCGGTTACCACATATAATGCTGGGCGTGGTGGCTCACGCCTGTAATCCCAGCACTCGGGAGGCAGAGACGGGAGGATTGCTGAGTTCGCAGCGGCTTGCCTGGGCACCATAGTGAGCTCAGGGCCAGCCTGAACTACAAAGCGAGACCCTGTCTCCAAAAAAAGCAAAAAAAAAAAAAAAAACCAGACCCTCTCCCCAATAAAAGACCCAATCAAACAGTGGACAAACTAAAATGAATAGATGCTTCTCAAAGAATTACAAATGGACAGTAAATATGTGAAAAACTGTTCAGCATCTCTGGCCACCAGATAAAAAGAGATGTAAATTACACTGACATTCCACCTTGGCCCAGAAAGGATGGCTATCACAAAAAAAAAAAAAAAAAATCAAACTAACTGCTGTTGATAAGAGTGTAAACTGGTACAACTACTATGGAAATCAGTACAGAGATTCCTCAAAAAGGTGTAATTAGAAATTCCATTAAATCCAGTTATTCCTCTCCTAGATATGTGTCCCCCCAAATTAAAGACTGCGTATTACACTGACACATGCATATCCATTTTTTTGCTTGTTTTGTTTTGTTTTGTTTTGTTTTGTTTTGTTTGGAGACAGGAGCCACGAAGCCCAGCTGCATATCCATTATTATAGTGGCTTAACTCCTAATGGTTAAATCTTGGAAGGAGCCTGTGTATCCACCAAAAAATGAATGAAGCGGGGCCAGAGATCTAGCTCACTGGTTCTGGCACCAGCCTGGCAAGCGCAAGATCCCTGGTTCAATCCCTGGTAACCACATACAATAATACCAGGTGTGATGACTCAATGCCCACCAGCAATCAGTACCACATACCACAGTGCAAGGCATGGTGGCTCAGCCAGTCATCACAGAACTCGGGAGGCAGAGGCAGGAAGACTGCTGAGTTTGAGGCTTGCATGGGCTACAACACAGTGAGCTCAGGGCCAGCCTGAACTACAAAGTGAGACCCTGTCTTGGGGGGAAAAAAAAAAAGAATGAAGAAAGAAAATGTGGTATTCACATGTAATGGAGTACTACTTTGCCACAAAGAAGGATAAACTTGGGTCATCATGTAGGAAATAGATACACTTTCAAAACAGAATTTTAAATGAAATAAACCACACAACCTTGAAAGGGCATAATTTCTCTTACATGAAAATCCCAAAGTGACATTTCAAAAATAACAAAATAGGATCAGAGATTTAGCTTAGTGGTTCCAGTAAGGTCCTGAGTTCGATCTCTGCTAACCACATACAATGCTGGGCGTGGTGACTCACGCCCACCAGCAATCAATACCACAGTGCCAGGCATGGTGGCTCATGCCCGTAATCCCAGCACTCAGGAGGCAGAGACAGGTGGATTGCTGAGTTAGAGACTTGCACATAGTGAGCTCAGGGCCAGCCTGAACTACAAAAAACAAGACCCTGTCTCAAAAAAAAATAAAAAATAAAGGGATAAACAATAGAAAATGGAGATAGATCTTTGGCAAATGAGAAGGGGCTGTACAGATGGAGGGAAGGGGAAAGGAAGGAATGGTTAGGAGAATAAAAGGAATTAAGATGTGTTAAATATACTCACCAGATCTCTAAGAGGAATGAAAACATTCTGTATTACAAACAAGTACTAATAAAAATTTTTGAAAATTACATAAATAAAAGTATCTTCCAGCCAGCTTTTGGGAAACTTTCCTTATTTTACAGCCCGAAATCCCCTGGTCCCTTCTGTAGACTGTGCTCCTCCAGAGCAAGGACCCAGGCTATGTCCCAGCCTGTGGCGACCGGTGCCCCAAATGCCAACCGCTGGTGCCCGACCGCCCCGCCCACCTGCGCTGACCTGTGCTCTTGTCCAAGAAGTCCATGGACTCCTCGCTGGCGCTGAAGTGGCTGGACATGGCCTTCTTCTCCGCGTCCTGCTCCACATCGGAGCCCGTGTGCACCGAGGAGTTCGTGCTCATGGGCGAGCGCGGCATGTCCGACAAGGAAATCCTGCGGCCCGTACCCCCGCTCAGCATGGGCTTGCTCATGAGGATCTTGGGGGACGCCGTCATGTCGAAGTTGAGCTTCACCTTCTCCTGCTTGTCGATCTTGGCGGTGCCGGCGCTGGGGTTAGCGGGGTCGAGCAGCATTTGGTACTGGCTGTTGGGTGTGTATGGCGTCCTGAACGGAGAATAATTAAAAACCCCAAACTTCCGGCGGATGTTCTCTACGTAAACCTCCATCTCCTGCATGGCGCTGTTAAATATGCTTTTTGTTTTTTTCACAGAAAAGGGGATTTCTTTAGACATGAGGTAGCAATTATTTATTGGAACCCAGGCCCTAGAAGGGCAAAAAAAAAAAAAAAGAGAGAAAAAAAAGAGTTCGAGTCAACTTTAGTAATTTCCAAGATTATTTTTCCTTAATGCATACCAAACTATCCCAGCGAGTCTGCCAAGATTCTTAAATACTTATCCTCTTTTTTAAATAAACGACTTGGTTTGGATGGTTAATTAATGATCCACTTAACAGACATGTTCTGCCACAGAACACAAATAACAAAACTCAGGAAGACGTAAAAGGCTCGATAGACTTAAGTCATTTTAATCCTTTTAAAGAACCACTAAATCCCCTCTAGTTCTCAGCTGGTAGAGAGTAAGAAAACAGTCTGCACCCTCGACTGCACCTCTGGAAAGAGAATTATTCCTCACACCCCCTTGGCTGTGCACAGACCCAGAAAGTTTCCTTTTCTCATCATAATGCTAAGCGGACCTAGCAGGAAACTCTGGAAACCCATTTTCCTAGAAGGAGCCACATGGTTTTTGAATGTGAGCCGGTTCCCATGGAAATCAATAGGAAGCAGCCTTTGGGCCTCAAGCCTGTACCTCGCACCTCCCACGCCAGGCCGGCTCTGTCTTCCTGCTGCCCTCAGCCCACACCTCACCAAACTCCAGAGACTGCAAAGCAAAAACACCACCGGCCACTATCCTAGAACCAGTGATCCTTGTGACCACACCTGCTGGGAGCGCCAGACCTGCCGCTGCAGGTGACAGTGACACAGGTGCGGGGATATCAGAAGCCACCTTTGCCACCATTTCTGATCCCCCAGGCTCAGAAGAGACTGTGGCTGGAATGTGAGGACAAGGACCTTCTCCAAGGAGGCCTTTTGAATTTCTCAGCCCAAGAACTGAAGCAGGCCCAAAACCATGGAAACATACCAGCCCTCATGGAAGTCAGAACCTCACGTCTCGTCATAGGGAAAGGGGCATCAGCCCAGCTACTATCAAACCAAGACCCAAGGCTGGCTCTCCCCGGGCTGTGAAGAGAAGCAGCAACAACGGGCCTCTTACATTCTACTTCATCCCCTCCCACAGCTGGCAGCGGACTGCCTGTATCTTAAGAGGAAACAGCCCAGGAGAAATCAGGCACATTAGGACAGACTGACTGCAGCTCTTGGTGACATTGGATAGTGACAAACTAAAATTGAAACCACCAAAGTATCTAGCTTCTCTCTCTACCACCAGTTTCCCCGTGCATTCCTAAAGCTGCCTTTCTGCTGAGACCTCAAAAAGCAGTGGGCAGGGCCGGAGATTCTTCAGCTCAGTGGTTCCGGTGCATGCCTCGCAAGCGCAAGGTCCTGAGTTTGATCCCGGTAACCACATATAATGCTGGACGTGGTGACTCACGCCCACCAGCAATCAATACCACATACCACAGTGCTGGGCTTGATGGCTCACGCCTGTAATCCCAGCACTCGGGAGGCAGAGGCAGGAGGATTGCTGAGTTCCAGGCTTGCCTGGGCTACATAATGAGCTCAGTGCCAGTCTGAACTACAAAGCGAGACCCTGTCTCAAAAAAAAAAAAAGCAGTGGGCAAAAAGCCTCAAGATAAAGACACTATGATTCCTAGGAACAAGGATGCAAAACCAGGAGAAGGGACGGAGCCCAGGGCTGCCCCAGAGCCTGCGTGGTCAGGGGAAGATGTAAGATGGCTGTGGTCTGGTGAGAATATCGGGCACCAGGGACTTGGCAGCCTGAAGCCACAGTCTTGTGGCCTGGTTTCCCCCAGACTTTTGTCTGGCTTCAAGGCCTGAACTGTTTCCCCCAGGATCTCACATGGGGCTTGTCAGTCAAGCGTTTCTCCCCTGAAAACAGGCCCGGGAAATTAGATTTGCTTTCAGGCAAAAACCCCAGGGAGAGACAAGTCAGGAGGAGCCTGCAGCAGCCTGCTCCCGAGCACGAGGGTGACAGCCACCGTGTCCCAGCTCTAGCCAGCCGGCTGTGGAGGGTTGAGTGACTCCAGCAAGCCATTAGCCTCTCTGGGTCTGTATTCTTATCAGTAAAACAAACAGAAGCGGCTCCTATAATAAAGTACTTAAAACACTGCCTGATGCCCAGGAGGCTCTTAATTAATGTCAGCTTTATTTTTTTTAAACTGCAACCATTTAGTGATAGGAGAGGAGATTCCTATTTATGCTGTTGTTTCATGGTTCTTCTTGGTGGGCTGGGTTAAAGACAGAGCCTGACTATGTCACCCAGCCTGGGGGCCCATGGAATCCTCCTGCCTCACTTCCCAAGTAGCTCAGATTTTAGGGGTTCACCACCATACCCAGCTCAGTAAAAACATCATCTTGCATGTGTGTGTCTACAAGAAAAGAAGCAAAGCCAATTCTTCTTAAGGGCACAAAGCACACTATGGCTCTTCAGAACACCCCTGGATTAAAGTCTCTCCAGGTTCGTCCTAGTACTTGACGACTAGCACATGGGTGCCTGGATACCTCCGGGACTGCTTTCCTGCTTTTCCACGTGGCCTATACTTGCCCAGGTTTACATCTTGGCTCTCATGTCCTCCAATGAGCTCCTCAAGGATAGCACTGCCACACCTCTCGGGGTCTCCACAACTTTATGTGCCTTGGTTCGAACACAGCAAATTGCCGATGCGCCCACCCCACTGACCAATCCTTCCAGAGCAGGCGCTCTCAGAATGAACAAACAACTCCTGTGTGAAGCATTTCATTCCCAGCGACCAGCTAAAGAAACATCCGAGGCCTCCAAACTGCTGACAATGGACCACAAAATGTCACCCCAACTCCCTCAGAGGGCTCCCCTAAAATCTAGTGAGTCAAGAGGGTGACATAGTACTCAGAGAGGACAGAAGACAACAGACACTAAGACAGAGGTCAGGAAACACAAACGAACAGAAAAGCCCAGTGGCCATGCCAACTTCCATCTACAACCAAGGACTAGGCAAAACAGCCTTTACATAGGGGGCGAACAGAGCTCACACACCATCCTTCATGCTACCTAAGCCACCTTCAGCGGCTGTCTGCCAGGTGAAGATTAGGAGATCTCCGTAAGGTGGTGCGAGCAGAAGGGGGCCAACTCTGAGGGCCTGAGAATATCTAGTGTGGTGGATAAACACTGCTTTGTCTCCAGCCACCTACGACCCAGAATGCATACATAGATCTACACTGTATAACACTACAGAGTAAGAATCCTAAATCAAGAAGGCTTACACTTAGACTCTGATAAAGACTGGAATCACATACAGCCAGCCAGCCATTCCTTTTCTCTTCAAAAACCCAATTTCCAGGGCCGGAGGGTTAGCTCAGTGGTTCCGGCGCCTGCCTGCAAGCGCCAGGTCCTGAGTTCGATCCCCGGTAACCACATATAATGCTGGGTGTGGAGACATGCCCACCAACAATCAACACTGCATGCCACAATGCCGGACGTGGTGGCTCACGCCTGCAATCCCAGCACTCGGGAGGCAGAGACAGGATCATTGCTGAGTTCGCGGCGGCTTGCCTGGGCACCATAGTGAGCTCAGGGCCAGCCTGAACTACAAAAG
>PVIC010029084.1:0-22781 GCA_004025085.1 Thryonomys swinderianus
GTCTATACCATTCTCAAGAAACTTGTGGGTCTTCCTGAGTGTTAGAACTGTTCACACTGTCCAATAAGAAACTCTTGACACCTATTTCCTTGATAATATCTATTCTTGGCTTCAGCTGAGATAGCTGTGGAGATCTGAGTCATGAATTTAATCTTTTCAAGAGCCTTTTGTGTGAACAAATACTCCCACGTTTTGTTCTTAGTGAGATATTACCAAAAAGTTGTTCAGCCTCATCCGCGGTTTTTTATATAGAGCATTCTTTCTTGACAGTCTCTAAATTTGTCTTAGTTACTCTTTTTGTTGCTGAGATATACCCAACACCAAAAGTTAAGGAGGAAAGATTTATTTTGGCTCAGGGTTGTAGAGGTTTCAGTCCATAGTTGGCTGGCTCCAAGGCAGAGTGACATGGTGGAGGGACATCGCAGGAGACAAATAGACCATGGTAGACCAGGCAGGAGGGACTGGGCAGCAAACAGCAAGCCTCTCTGTTTCTTTTATCTCATCCAGGCCACAAGCCTTTTAGGTGAACACCTTTAGTCCTGGGGTCATGTCTTTAATCCACATTCACACACCCTAGTTCCATCACCATCAAAAAGCACCACCTATGAGTGCAGAAGGCTTTGTGGAGGACTTCTAGATGCAAGCAATAGATAACATCTTTTGAAGTTTGGTTGGGCTGGGAATTTTCCAAATTATCAGATATTGTTCATTTTTGCTTAGCATATCTTCCCTCTATTTATTACATCATGCATTTACTTGAAAAGACAGAAAATGAATGCCCTTAACACTTTGCTTAGAGATCTCCTCACTTCTTAAGTATTCAGTTTTATCATTTACATGTTGAACTTTCTGCATTTTTGTAGAACATGATTCTAATAAGCTTTCTACCACCTTCCCTCATTTTCCATAAGTGTTCTTCGTTTCCTTCTGAGCTTTCATCAGTAATACCTTTAACATCCATATTTCTAACAGGCTCTTTACAGTGATTTAGGTCTTCTCTAAAGCAATTTATATTTCTACTGTGCTTCTCCATTTCCTTCTAAGCTTTCACCAGTGAAATATTTAACATCCACGTTTCTTTTTTTTTTTTTTTGAAACAGGGTCTCATTTTGTAGTTCAGGCTGGCTCTGAGCTCACTATGTAGCCTAGGCTGGCCTTGAACTCACAGCAATCCTGCCTCTGCCTCCTGAGTGCTGGGATTATGGGCATGAGCCACCATGCCAAGCATTGTGATATGTGGCATCAGGGATCAAACTTGTGCTTGCCAGGCAGATGCCAGACCACTGAGCTAAATCCCTGGTCCAACGTTCACATTTCTATCAACAGTTTTCTTAAAGCATTTTAGACTTTTTCTGTCATGCTTCTCAAAAGCCTTATACTTATCTGCCATTTTTCAGTTCAAGAGCTGCTTCCACATTTTTATTTGTTACAGTACCACTTCATCTGTAAGTCCCAAAATTGGCTATCTTTTATTATATAATACTTTTCTGAATCTGAGTTTACTCCATTTGCATTTATAGTATGCATTATAAGGAAAAACTTTCTTCTGTCATTTTGTCATTTGTCTTCTATGTGTCTTACAGCTATAGTCCTCATCATTTCCTAAATTGCTGTCTTACTTTGTCTGTTTTTTTTTTTTTTTTTTTTTGGAGACAGGGTCTCGCTTTATAGTTCAGGCTAGCTCTGAGTTCACTATGTAGCCCAGGCAAGCCTCGAACTCAGCAATCCTCCTGTCTCTGCCTCCCGAGTGCTGGGATTTCAGGCATGAGCCACCACGCCCAGCCTTTGTCTGTTATTTTTATAGTGAAATGTTTAAATTACGTTCTCGTTTTCTTTTCTGTATATTCCCTTTTTGGATTTATGAGAAATTTTACAGTTTGCATAAACAAAAAAATGTATAAAATGTAAGGCACAATGAGTAAGTATATAAAGATTACACATTAGCCACTATTGGTCAAGTAGTAAAAATAAAATTAAAAAAAACAAAACCTTCGTAAGTCATTGTCTTCCCTCTGCTTCAGTCAGAGAGGTTTCTGATTAAGCTCTTAGATACTAGTACCTCTGGGAAGAGATGATTCAGAAAATCTTTAGATGCACTTGCCTTCACTTACTATCTAATAAATATCTGAGTTAGAGGTACTATGTCAAAATTAAAAACAAATTCAAAGGAAGAAATTAGGCTCGCACAGTTTCAGAACTATTATAATTTATAGTGAAATTAATTATATAACCTCAAAATTAATTGTTAAGCTCTGTTATAGAGTTTATACCCCTGTATAAAAAGGTGACCATCACATATATATGACACCGTACCATGAACTCCCTATTTTAAACCTCCTGAGACGACTTTATCGTTCCTAAATTCTTCAAATTTCAGTTTAAGAACTTAGTTGAAGAACTTCAGCTTTTAATTTCATCTTTCAACTGTCAGTTGAAAAACTTCAACTTTCATTTAAAATTTTAATTCATTTTTATTGACAGTAGGCTTTCATAACAGGCCTGCTATGTTTTGAGTTTTTTAACTGTATTTTACAAAAATTTATTTATGATTGAAAGCATAATGTTGTTTAGAAGGGTGTTAGCATAACCATTAATTTCTAAAGGCTCTTAAGGTGCTTTGTTTTTGTTTCGGTTTGGGTTTTTCAGTACTAGGGTTGAACCCACAAACATGTACATGCTGGGCAAGTGCTCCACCACTGAGCCACATCCCTAGTCCTATGAAAAGGCTTTTAAGATCAGCAACTCTAGCATCCACCACACATTCTTATTATCTACATTCACTCGTGAGTCAGTCATACCGACATCTCAAGCTTCTGTACACATATTTAGGAATATTTTCAAAATTAGCTTTGTATTATATAAATTTATAAAGTTTGCCAATAAAATCCAACTTTCTGATTAAATCTAATTATTTAATTTAATAGCTGCTGGAAAAGAATACAAGATTAAATGACTTGCGTTTAAAAATGGAAATATATCTTTACCATTGGTATAATAAACACTTCTCCATAAAATAGTTATTCTCAATGAATTTAAAAAATAAAAGAAAATTTGGTGTGGGGATATAATGAGGGGAAGGAACAAATATGATTCTGAAAGAAAATAAAAGCATGTATATAGGGGGTGGGGAGGTGTGGGTGGGGATATGGGTAAAAATGAGAATTGACTGTGTCATATATTGGTACAATTTCCCCAATGTTATGTGTGATTGTGAGATGTCTGCAAATGTACCAATAAAGAATGCAATTAAAATTTTAAAAAATAAATAAAATATTGTACAAGTATGAAAACAAATACTTTCATTGTGCTCATTTTATTACACTCAGTGAACCATCCTTAATGTAGAATTAACAGATATATTTAATATAAAGCTTAAAATGCAAGACATAATGAGAAAATTTAGCAGGGGAGAATCTTCATTTTAATTTGAAACTGTGGAATTACTGACTCCAGTTGGCCTTCATCAACAATTTACCTCTTTTTTTCACTTTTAGAAATGCATGAATAACAGGCTTGCTAATTTAATTCTTAATTTATTAAGGCTTTAATTTTTTAAAAAGATCACTTTAAAACACTGGGTTGCAGATGTAGTGGGGCAAAGCACTTGCTAGCATGTCCTGGGTTTGGTCTGTAGCACTACAAAAAAATAAAAAGCTAAAGCCTAATTCAGTACACAGTGAAAGGGTAGTAAAAATAGCTGAATTTCACAACTGACTCACTAAATAGAGCTTAAGAATGAAGAAACATTTTTCTTTTCCAGATAAGTTAATAATTTAAAATATAAATATTGTTTTAAGTTTCATTGAACAGAGAATGTGAAAATTCCTGGTACAAAAACAATTAACCTTCAAAGATTGATAGTCATTTCATTCTGCAGTGGGACAGAGTTTGGATTTCATTTGCCTTCCGTAATGACTTCTGCATTTTAAAATTAAGTATCACAAGTGAACTGGATACCACCGTTTCTGGTTGATCAGTCTGAATGATTAGAATCAGCCTGCAACACTCTGCTGGAATTATCTTTCTACTTCTTTTTTTTTTAATTGAATTAGACATCCTGTTTTCCTCTTACAGATCAATAGTAGGCAACATTCTTTTCTAAGCCTTTATTCTATTGTTTCAGCACTAACAAAGTGGATGACTCTCCTTGGGACTTCTTTTTTCCTATGACTCCCAGATTCGTATTTTCTTTCATTACTCATCTGTAGCACCAAATCTCTAAACACTGCTGTAGCTTCATGGCCTGACGCCTAGATGGTATCTGCTCCTTATACACAGCCCAGTTCCTTTCCATTGTCCTTGTGGCCATGGAGCTGCTAGTGAATACAGGGAACTGGTCAGCTTCAGTACAATACCAAAATTTTAACAGCTCTGCTGCTACAGAAATAGAAAGGTACTGACTATGCACAGGGAAAAGTACAAACCGGAGATCTTAAATTTATTTTTCAGGCTTGACCTAGAGATAGCCTATAACAACAACAAGAGATCCTGGGAAATGAGAACTGCTTTTTAGAGTTAGCGGTGTTATTAGATTCTAATTTTTTCAACACTACCAAATTATACCTGCATTTTTGTGTATCAAAAACCATAAACAAGTAACTCCATGCATTAGTTTCTTAATTACAAAATGTGGAGTAGAGTCAAAGTTACAATAATACTAGCTTTTAGCTTTTAGCTTTTAGATTAATACCTGAAATTATTTCCAGAGTTCTCCTAAATCAAGTCTAAAACAAAGAATACAATAACAAGCTACAGATATTTCTTGAATGTGCTGTTTTCAAGATTCCTTGACTATGTCTTTCAATGGTTTGGATATAAATGTGTCTTAGTGTGGATCTGAATTCATTGTACTTGGAGTTAGTTGAGATTCTTAGATGTTTATGTTTGTGTCTTTCATCAATTTTTAGCCATTATTTTTCAGATATTCTCTATTTCTTTCTCTCATTTTCTGGGACTCCATAAAGCCTGTGGTAGGCAACTAATTGTGTCCCCCAGACCTCTTAGATTCTATTCATCTTTTCTTCCATTTTTATTCTTTCTGTCCCACAGATTCAGTAATTTCTTATTTTTAAATTCTTTCTTCTGTCTGCTTAAATCTGCCTTTGAGACCCTCTAGTACATTATTCATTTTGGCTATTATACTTCTTAGCTCCAGACTTTCTTTTGGTTTCTTTTTATATTTTCTGTGTCTTCATTCAAATTTCTATGTGTTTAAATATTATCATTTTCTTTGATTTTACTTCTTCCTTTGGCTCCTTGAACCTTTTAAAAACAGTTGTTTTAAGTCTTTTTCCAGTATATCTGTCATTAAATCTTTTTTAAGGGCAGTTTCTTTTCAGTTTTCTTTTTACTTTTTTTCTTTTGAATGTACCACATTTCCTATTTCTTTGTATGCTTTGTGATTTGTTTATTAAAAACTGGGTATTTAAATTTTATGACATGGTGATGAAATTAGATTCCTTCTAACCCTTTCCTAGTACTATATGCTGGGTTTTATTTTATTTTTTTTAATTGTAGGTTCTCTCTGTATCAAAGATTTTAAGTAGACTTTTAGGGGGAAATATAAAATTAAAGTCCTCTCACTTATATTCTGAACTTGTACCTTTACTTGGTATATGTGCTGCCGAAGTGAGGACTAACCTTTACTTGGGAACTCACTAGGAAAAAGTGAAAAGTGAAGGATGAATACCTGGATAACACTTTAGCCAGCAGTTAAGAGGATCATAACAATGGATGAAGTACAACAAAACTAGCCATGTGGCCTTTTGTCTATATTTATGGATTAGAAAATAGTAATTAGTAATGAGAGCACGGGTTCCTAATTTGGAACCTGTAAGATCTTGTAAGATCTTCCTGGAATACAAAGTGTTGCCTGCCATAGGGCTTGAGTTAAGGCATGGATATTTGCTTCTGAAATTGATCAGAATTAACAACCTACCATCTTAGACCTTCGCTGGAACACCAAAGCTTTCAGCAGATTCCAGAGTTCCAAAGTACTTACATCGGGTGGATTCTGCCAATACAATTGTTGTCTAGGTAAGGATGTACAATCTGTATGTTTCTTCTTCTGACACCTTCCTTGAAGTCCATGGAATCTAATTCTCTTTGAAGCAGATTTTAAGTAGATTTTTAGGGGAAATAAAGTATACTTCTAGGTCTATAATTTGAGGGAAAGATAAAGAGATAGAAATATTGGTAGGTTAGGGGGAAATAGAATTTATAGGAAAATGCATAATTGATTATTTTAACTTCTGTGTAATAAGAATCCAATTTAATACATGTAATTTGTAGGTAAGAAAGAGATTGTCTCATGAATAGTAGTCTGAAAAATTCTTGAAGAACGATCCAGAGTGAAGATATTTTTAAAATTCTGCTGGACATGGTGACACACAACTATAATCTTAGTTGCCCAAGAGACTAAAACAGGAACATTTACAAGTTTGAGGCCATCCTGTACGACTTTGCAGTACCCTACGTCATCATAAAATTTTAAAACAGAGCTGAGGATGTAGCTCAGCACCAGCCTGGTGAAGATGAGGCCCTAAGTATAATTTCCAGTACTGCAAAAATAAAATCTAAATTTTAAATTTAAATTTGCAGTGTTCTAGGTATATATATAGATCTACATTGAATTGTAATCCTGGGATGTAGAATTAAATACCAATTATTTTTTTTTTCAGACAGGGTCGCTCTTTGTAGTTCAGGGTGGCCCCGAGTTCACTGTGTAGCCCAGACTAGCCTCTAACTCAGCAGTCCTCCTGCTTCTCCCTCCCGAGAATGCTGGGATTACCGGTAGGAGCCACCACGCCCGGCATTCTGGTATGTGGTGCTGATTGCTGGTGGACGTGAGTCACCACACCCAGCATTGTAGGAAACAGGAAGGGAACGTAACTAGAATTTGGTATTAGGTTCTAGTCTCCTGTGAGTCCATGGCGCATGGTGAAATAATAACTAGGTAGAAATGAGGTTTAGAGAAGCTCAGTTTGGGCCTGATCCGTGCTACTCTGGGTAGCAAAAGACCCCAGGCCCCAGCCTGCCACACCTTTTATTCAGCACCTCTCAAGTAACAGAATGTAAGAAAGACTCAGAGGGCTGGGCAGACACTGCAGTGGCACAGTTCCACCTTGAAGCATCACAGCATGTGGGACCACCAGCGTCCTTGTTACCGGAGGTGAAGGTGAGTCCAAAGTCAGTAGGCAGGCGGGAAGGACTGGTCAATTTTGACCTTGCAGGTATTTCTTCCAAACAAGGACTATTACTTCTCCCTCTCCCTCTCCCTCACCCCCCTTGTCTTGTTTTTCTTCCTGAGGAATTTTGTGAATTATTTTATTTTATTTTTTTTTTTGAGACAGGGTGTAGCTTTGGATGTTCAGGCTGGCTCTGAGCTCACTGTGTATCCCAGGCAAGCCTCAAACTCAGCAATCCTCCTGCCTCTGCCTACTGAGTGCTGGGATTACAGGTGTGAGCCACCATGCCCGGCACTGTGGTATGTGGTATTGAGGGCTGGTGGGCATGTGTCTCTACGACCAGCATTGTATGTGGTTAACCGGGGATCGAACTCAGGACCTTGCACTTGCGAGGCAGGCGCCGGAACCACTGAGCTAACCCTCCGGCCCATATTTTTTTGTTTTTTTTTTAATATTTGATAGGGCTCACCAGTAAAACAGTCAAGAGTTGGGCTATATCTATAGAGATATTTTATTTTTAAAATTTGAATCTTTATTGGTACATTATATATACACATCACAATTATGCTCAACATTGAGAATGTGTACCAGTATATGACATGACTTAATTCTCATTTTTTCCCCTTCCCCTACCCATGCTAAACTTCCCGCCCCTATATACATAAGCTATGTTTCCTTTTTTAAACCATCACATTTTTTCTTTCCCATCATTTTTACCCCTAAACCCCATTTCCCTTTGAATATTTACTATTTCATAATATCTATCATGTATTCTAGAACTCATTTACATCTTCAGTTTCTCATATCAGAGAAAAGACATAATATTTACACATCTGTGACCTATTTATTTCACTTATGAGTATGTCCTTAAGGTACGTTCGTTTGAGTATAAATGACTTAAGATTATCATTTTATGGCAGAGTAATACTCCATTTTATTAAAAAAAACCACATCTTTATCCATTCTAGAGTTGATGGGCATTTGGGTTGTTTCCAAGATTTAGCTGTCACGAACTAAGCTGCTATAAACATGGAGGCACATAAGTTGCTCTGATATGAATCTTGTAATTCTTCCAGCAGGGGAATAGCAGGGTCAAATGGGACCTCTTATCCTAGTTTTTTGAGGAATCTCCATAGGGATCTCTATAGAGGTTGTACCAGTGGAGATGGGTTCCTTTTTCTCTACAGCCTTGCCAGCATTTGTTGCTGGCTAATTTCGAAGTAGCAGCTACTCTTTGTGGAGTGAGATGAAATCTCAGTGATTTTTTTCATTTGCATCTCTCGAATGTCCATTGACATTGAACATTTCTTAGATGCTTTTACATCTTCCTCTGAAAAGAATCTGTTCATTTCAGAGGCCTATTTTTGAACTGGGTCTTTAAACTTGGGGAGGCTGATTTTTTTTTAAAGCTCTTTGTACATTGTAGATAGTAGCCCTTTGTCTGTGAAACAACTGGTAAAAATATTTTCCCATATTGTTGGTTATCTATTTCGCTCTGCTGGTGGTTTCTTTTACTGTGCAGAAGCTTTTTTTTTAATTGAATTCTTTATTGGTACAATTTATATACATCTCAAAATCACATATAACATTGGGGAATTTGTACCAGTATATGACACAAGTTAATTCTTTTTTTTTTTTTTGCTTTTTGGAGACAGGGTCTTGCTTTGTAGTTCAGGCTGGGCCTGAGCTCACTATGGTGCCCAGACAAGCCACCGCAAACTCAGCAATCCTCCTGTCTCTGCCTCCCGAGTGCTGGGATTACAGGCGTGAGCCACCAGCCCAGCATTATATGTGGTAACCGGGGATCGAACTCAGGTCCTTACGCTTGCAAGGCAGGCGCCGGAACCACTGAGCTAACCCTCCGGCCCCACAAGTTAATTCTTATTTTTACCCATATCCCTACCCACCCACACCTCCTCCCCCACTTTATACATGCTCTTTTATTTTCTTTCTGTATCATATTTATTCCTTCCCCCATCAGAAGCTTTTTAATAAGATCCCATTTGTTGATTTCTTCTGCTAGTTCTCATGCTATATAGAGGTTTTGCTTATAGTCTTTCCCTAAGCCAGTGTCTCCAAGAGTACTACCTAACCTGTTCTGCAGCACATTTAGAGTTTCTGTTTATTGTTTAGGTCTCTAATCCACTTTGATTTTAGTTTAGTATACAGTGAAAGACATAGATCTAGCTTTAATCTTTGGCAGGCTAAAGCCCAGTTTTTCTAGTACCATTTGTTTAAGAGGCTATCTTTCCTCCATTGACGATGTTTGGTTCCTTTGTCAAAGATGAGGTGGCTTAGTGTATCTGGCATTGTTTCTGGATCTTCTGATCTGTTCCACTGATCCTCAGGTCTGTTTCTTTGCCAGCATCATGCTATTTTTGTCAAAGTGGCTTTGTAGTATAGTTTTAAATTGGGAATCGTGATACCCCCTGCCATGGCCTTGTTTCCTAGAATTGCTTTTGCTATTGCCTCTTGTGGTTCCAGATGAATTTTTGGATTATTTTCTCTAGGTCTGTGAAATATGCTGTAGGGATTTCAATCAGGATTGCATTGAATCTATATAGTAGTTGTGGGAGTATAGCCATTTTGATGATGCCGGTTCTTCCTACCCAGGAACAAGGGATGTGTTTCCATTTTCTGAGACCTTCTTCAATTTCCTTTTTCAGAGTGTTGTAGTTTTCAGAGTAGATGTCTTTCACCTCCATAATCATATGTCTTTTCAGATTTTCTATTTATTAATTTTTAATAGTTTGTATTTAGTAATTTCTCAGAAATTTCTTATTTTCTATTGGATAGTTAATTTCTAATCCCTTTTATTTTATAAGTTTTTTTAAACAGGGCCTTGCCTTATTTATAATTCATGAGTTTGAATCTTCTCTATTTTTCCTAGTTATTACAGCCAAAACTTTGTCAATTTTACTGATCTTTTCAAAGAACACATTTTTAATTACTGTTTTTCAGTTCTGTTTCCCATATTCACAATAATTTTTATTTATTTTCATCTGCTTGCTTTAGGTTTAATTGGCTCTTGCTTTTCCAATGAATTCAGCATATTTTATTGTGACTATCATGACAAATGACAAAAAATAACTTAAATATTAAGAAGATAAACTAATTTGTTAAATGGGTGAAAGTTGAATTGTCATTTATGTAACAAGAGTTCATATGAATGGTTTATAATGATAGAAGAGGATTTTCAGCATCATTTCTATGACCCAGAAATTCATTTTGCAGTTATATACCTCAAGGGAAAAATAAGTCATCCAAAAAAACTTGTACAGCAATAAAACTAGGATCACTTTTTATGAGAGACCGAAATTCAGTCAGGTACCTGGATTGCTGAGTACTGTGAACTCAGTCCTGAGGAACAAATTCTCTAGCTGTCCCCATTCTGAAGCAGACTACTCAGAGGCTCTCTTATCACAGCAAAGTCTTACACTTTTGAAATTTTGAGGTGGAAAGAGCAAAGTCCTATTGGTTTTTGTCATGCCCTCAGGCCATCATTTCTATTGACCTCTTCTAACATACTTGGCTTTTTTCTTTTTTTTTTGCTAATCTTTTCAGCAACCAAATTCTCCTCAGTTCTGTGTCTTTGCAAGCTACAATTTTACTGGCATTTTCTTTCTGGCCAACCTCAAAACTTTTTTTTTTTTTTTTTTGAGACAGGGTCTCACTTTGTAGTGCAGGTTGGCTCTGAGCTCACTGTGTAGCCCAGGCAAGCCTCGAACTCAGCAATCCTCCTGCCTCTGCCTCCCGAGTGCTGGGATTACAGGCGTGAGCCACCATGCCCGGCAACCTCAAAACTTTTAATATCATTCTTTTGGGCCCTTTTCTTTTGATTCTTAACACTGATCTAGTTTAAAGCCCCCAGTAGTAGCCATGCTACCACTTCAACATTAGACTACCTTGAAATTTCTCCAACCAAATTAATTAGTCTGTTGTCCTTAATCTTGGCTTCTTGGAGTTTCTCCAGACACCAGCAAAATGTAGACAAATTTTCTGCCACAACATAACAAACATGCTCTGTAGTTCAACTGCCAATGGAGGTCTTCTTCCTAGGAGAAATCTCCTGAGATTATTCTTTTCAGCATCATTTCTGTTAGCATTCTGGTCTTCTGAGCTCTGACAAGAATCTCCCAGTTAAGTTCAACTTCTAGCATTCCAGGGCTGCTTCTTCAGCAAGCATCTCCAAACCTTTCCAAACTCTTTCTATAATTTAGTTCCAAAAGCTTCTAAACCACATGGTTAGATAGTGTCACAGCAGTGACCCCACTTCTCTGGTATCAAAGTTTGTTTTATTTACTTTATAATTGCCGGGACAATATATTTGACACTCAAAAGTTGGAATATAAGGTTATTTTAGCTAATAGTTTGTAGAGGTTTCACTTCATAGTCAGCTGGTTCCAAAACAGGGTAACATGGCAGAGGGCTGTGGCATAGAAGAAACAGTCCTTAGCATGGTAGACGGGAGGGAAGCAAGCCTGCCTTCTTTCTGTCCCTTTATATCTTTCCAGGCTACAAGCCTATTGATTGGTGCCATCCATACCCAGGTTGGGGCTTGCTTCTTCACAATATCTGTTCAACCATACCTAGAATTTGTTAATGCAATCATTGAACTAATCTAGACATCTCACTTTCTTAATCCATATTCATGTAGCCTAGATCCAACCACCTTTGAGAAGCCCCTCTTATGAGTACATGAATGAGGCTCTTGATGGACATCTAGATACCAACTATGACAGCTGTGTAATAGAATGTTGAAGGGTTTTTCCCCCATTAGTATTATTGCTGTGATCAGCATTTAGATGAAACTATATATATTAAAGTTAATACTTTTGATTTGTAGAGTGCAGTATTTGATCATCTGAGTTTTAACTTGATTATGAATTATTTACCTCTCATCTGACAAATAATTCCTTATCAATTTATCAGAATTTGGCTATGTCCTGTCTCTCCAATGTGGTCTTCTGTTGTAGTCTCTAAAGTCAACTTACCTTTCTCATGATTCTACAACCCTGAATTTTTTTTTTTAACACAGGATCTCTCTTGGTAGTTCAGGCTGGCCCTGAATTTAAGATGTAGCCCAGGCAAGCCTTGAACTCAGCAATCCTCCTGCCTCTGCCTCCCGAGTGCTGGGATTATAGGTGTGAGGCACCACAGCCGGCATTGTGGTATGGGGTTATGGGGCAAACAAACTCAGGACCTTGAGTTTGCCAGGCAGATGCTGGAACCACTGAGCTAAATCCCTGGCCTTAAACCTGAAAATTTGCAGGACTCTATGTTTTAGGCCTGTGTCCATTTTATCTTTTGAACTAAAGCAGTTATTCAATAGTATGATTTTGATGTTATGATAGATAGTTTTCAAAGTCAGCAGGCTTCAATCTTAGCTCCTTAATATGTTTATGTTCCAAATTATGCTGAATGTTCTAAATTGTTGTTTTCTATTAAATGGGAGCTTTTCAAAAATGGAAAAATTATTCAACAGTGCCGAGCCTTGACATTTATCTTACATTTTCTTTCAGATTGACAATAAATGCCCTTGCTCAAAAACTCAATGCCTATTGGAAGGAAAAAACATCCCAAGAGAATTTTGAAACTTCAGCTGTAACCAGGCCAGTACCATAAGTAATAAAATACATTATAAGTGAAAGTATTAGGGTTAATATCCATAGGCTAAATGGAAAGTACAAGTGTAAAAATGATGTTTTTTACACCAGAAAGTTTTATCAACTGAAAATGAGAAAGCACTGGCACTAACTGTATCTTTTTCAAACACTTATCATTTTGGTGTAAGACTTTCAGTTTGATCATAAATGTGAAGAAATTAGTCCTGTCGGTTTAGTAGTGGCACTATAATGCAGAAGCAGGTGATGTCCATTTAAATCAGACACTCCTGGATTGCAAATGAAGATGTGCTTCTTAATAGCTGGGTGGGCTTGGATAAATATTTTTCTTCACTTCTCTAAAGTATATCACATTAGGTGGCATAACAGTTTTAACACAGTGCCTGGCATAGAATAGGTATTCAGACATGATAGCAAAAATCTTCCTTCTTATTACTAGTGAATATTGTTGGGAGTGATCTAGTATTTCAGAGTAGAAATGGAGGACCCAGCATATTAGAGAAAAGGTAGAATTTACATCTAATATAAGGAATTATATACCAAATAGCGTAAAATGCATTGGAAAGTCAGAAAAAGAGTATAATACAGAGGACAGAATGAATATTAACACACACACAGTTATATGACTGTCAACATAAAGATTAGAGAGTTAAAAGTTCATTTGTGAGGTGGAAAAGAGAGTAGCAAAAGGGGAAATAAAAATGATCAAGATGGGGCCAGGGATTTAGCTCAGTGGTTCTGGCATCTCTCTGGCAAGCACAAGGTCCTGAGTTCAATCAGCGGTTCCAGATACCACAGTTCTGGGCATAGTTGATCATTGTTGTAATCCCAGGACTCGAGAGGCAGAGGTAGAAGGATTTCTGTGAGTTCAAGGCTAGCCTGGGCTACATAGTTCAGGGCCAGCCTGAACTCAAAGTGAGACCCTGTCTCGAAAAACTAAAAAAAAAAAAAAAAAAAAAAAAAAGATAAAGCTGCAATATGTATATGTAGCAATTGTCCATGGTGAATGTATTTATCATGTATTGTAAACATTTAATAATTAAATAAATAGAAATTGAACTCACTGACTTTGTATTTATTTCCTCCTTATGCTAAGGATCTCAACTTATATCTGTCTTTCAGGGCTTTCAAAGAAATGGAAATTGAGATGAGATGCTCTTTTTATCTTTCAAATTAGCAACAATTAATGCAGTAAAACACATTAATATATTGCTAGACAGTGTATGTACTAGAGGCAGAATTGTAATTCTGGTATTAATGAGTAATTATTCTGGGTATTGTTCTCAGCTCTTTACATGTAATTTATTGAATCATCACAGTAAGTGTGAGATAGATTATTATTTCTTTACAGTTGTAGAGACTGATATATAGACAATTTGAGCAACTTCCTCAAAATTAGCAATCAGAAAATAATAGAGCCAGTGTTCAAATATAGGCAGTCAGACCCCTAAACTAAAGTTCTTAACCACCACTCTCTTTTTGGAAAAAGAAAGAGAAATACAGTATGGCTTCCTCAACTTAATTTTTTTTTTTTTTTTGCTTTTGAGACAGGGTCTCACTTTGTAGTTCAGGCTGGCCCTGAGCTCACTATGGAGCCCAGGCAAGCCGCTGCGAACTCAGCAGTCCTCCTGTCTCTGCCTCCCGAGTGCTGGGATTATAGGCGTGTCTCCATGCCCAGCATTATATGTGGTTACCGGGGATCGAACTCAGGACCTTGCGCTTGCAAGGCAGGTGCCGGAACCACTGAGCTAACCCTCTGGCCCCTCAACTTAATTTTTTGAGACAGGGTCTTGCTTTGTAGTTCAGGCTGGCCCTAAGCTCACTATGTAGCCCACGCTAGCCTCAAACTCATAGCAATCCTCTTGCCTCTGCCTCCTGAGTGCTGGGATTACAGGCGTGAGATACCATGCCTGGCATTGTAGTATGTGTTATTGACTGCTGGTGGATGTGAGTCACCACGCCAAGCATTGTTGTATGTGGTTCCTGGGGACCAAACTCATGACCTTGTACTTGCCTTGCAAGGCAGGCACCAGAACCACTGTGCTAAATCCCTGGCCTCAACTTCATATTTAATGCAAGTATTACCTTCAGCATCTCTTGACTGCCAGAAATGAAGGATCTGCCATGTTCCACATGTAACAAAAGCAGAGAGTTACTGTTGTTAAATATACTTTTCCCTGAGAGAACAACAGTTACATCTGTCTGCAAGAGACTTTTCCATATCTATGTATATAAATCCAAAGCTAATATGATACCTCACCCCCTAAACTGCTTTTGCTGACTCTGGCTTTAAGTGGAACAGTGGCTGTGTGAAAATATACATGGACATCAGAAGGCAGGCCTGAGTTTAGAGCTTAATTGTTGCAAATCTGAAGCAGACCAGAGCTAAGAGATAGGAAGCTATGAGTCCAAAAATGTGTACAAACCATCTTCATTAAAACAGTTATAACCTGGTGAGGTGGTATACTCCTGTGATCCCAGAAGTCAGGAGGCTGAGGAGAGAGGATCACCATGAGTTCAGTGCCAGCCTGGGCTACAATACTTAGTTCATGGACAACCTGAACTACAAAGAGAGACCTTTTCTCAATCAGTCAATCAATCAATCAATAAATAACATTTAAAAAAGCCATTGTATTTGAGTGGTGGAATTATGAGTGTTTTCTGTATTTTCCAGGTTTTTTGTGATGCTCTTTTATAATTAGAAGTACTAATTTAAAATGATAAGAAAATTACTAAACCAAGAGTTAAAAAAACTGCAGCACTCTGTAAAAGTCTATAAAAGCAGTGTCGATGCATCATATACCAAACATATGCTACTGGAGAAATTAGCATGAAGTGCCTCTCTCCCTGCTTTATATCCTTTTATCTTTTCTCTAGCCTTCCCTCTCTTGCTCCAACCTGCTTTCACACTATAGGTACTGACTATGTCCATTGTATATGAGCCATCTCTTTTCACAGAGAAACAAATTTCACTTTAAGATGTGGCTATCTAATTTCTGGTTCCAGCTGTGGATAGGAGTCTGAATTGTAAGGGTTGAGTTCTGGAAGGCTTTGTTTTAATAACGTAGCCCAATTGTTGTTGGACTGGTGCTACCACTTCTAGTTCTAACATTTCATCAAATTTATAGTACTTTTAAAGATTAACTTTGAGGGCCGGAGGGTTAGCTCAGTGGTTCCGGCGCCTGCCTCGTAAGCGAAAGGACCTGAGTTCAATCCCCGGTTACCACATATAATGCTGGGCGTGGTGGCTCACGCCTGTAATCCCAGCACTCGGGAGGCAGAGACGGGAGGATTGCTGAGTTTGCGGCGGCTTGCCTGGGCACCATAGTGAGCTCAGGGCCAGCCTGAACTACAAAGCGAGACCCTGTCTCCAAAAAGCAAAAAAAAAAAAAAAAAAAGATTAACTTTGAGACTGTCAGTGTAATAAAGTTTTGATTAAAACACTGCAAATAAATTATTTTGAAATAGAAAAGAGAGTGGAAATATCTGCAGGGAAATGGCAGACATGTTTTGATCATAGTGCTTCATTGACTACTAGAAATGCATTTTAAATCTTTTGTGACTAAACAAAGCAAGTAAATTGTGTGGGTTTTATTTCTTGGTAATAATATAATCATAAAATATTTCTTGGGGACCAGAGATTTAGCGTAGCAAGTACAAGATCCCTGGTTCGATCCCTGGTAACCACATACAACAATACCAGGTGTGGTGACTCATACTCACCAGCAATCAGTACCACATACCACAGTGCCATACCACAGTGTGGTTGCTCATGTCTGTAATCCCAGCACTTGGGAGGCAGAGGCAGGAGGACTGCTGAGTTTGAGGCTTGCCTGGGCTACATAGTGAGGGGTTCCTGAACTACAAAGGGATACCCTATCTCAAAAAGAATTTTTTTCTTTTAAGTTAATAAATTTGAGAGTTGAAATCATCTGTTATTTTCTTACAACAAAAGATTCCTGAATAATGTCATTGAGCTTCATAAATAATATCTTACCATGTTAATATGTACTTGTTACTTTTTATATCTATATCTGATATATTTTCATCATTATTCTATCTATGAAGTTCAAAATATGCACATTTTACACATCTAAACTATAACATTTGTAACACATTTTGTATGTAAAATTATGTTTTTTTCACTTGGGTGTGCCTTTCTAGTGTAAGACAAAGCTCAGAGCCAGAGTCACACTTCTACTTTTCTCATTCAGGAAGATTCCTGATCAGACATGGGTACAGTGTGATGAGTGTCTAAAATGGAGAAAGCTTCCTGGCAAAGTGGACCCATCTACATTACCTGCAAGATGGTTTTGTTACTATAATTCACATCCAAAATACAGGTAAGGCTCCAAGACTCAGTATTATACCTGATTTGTCTTTGTCTTTTTTTTTTTTTTTTTGAGACAGAGTCTGGCTTTGTAGTTCAGGTTGGCCCTGAGCTCAGTATGTAGCCCAAGCAAGTCTTGAACTCAGCAATCCTCATGCATCTGCCTCCTGAGTGCTGGGATTACAGGCTTGAGCCACCAAACCTGGCATTTGTGGTATGTGGTACTGATTGCTGGTAGGCGTGAGTCACCACACCCAGTATTGTTGTATGTGGTTACCAGGGATCAAACCAGGGACTTTGTGCTTGCGAGGCAGGCGCTGGAACCACTGAGCTAAATCTCCGGCACAATGATTTCTTATATGCCTTTTGTATGGAATCAATACTAGCAGTACCTACTTTACATTAAATACTATATGTTTACATGTTTGCCTCTCTGAAATGTCATATGTTGCTTTTACCATCTGATATCTAAATAGTATTTGACATATCCATGGCCATTAACTTCAATTTAATTATCATTTTATTTGACTCAGTAATCACATATGTTCATAACCAGTCAGTTTGCTTCAACCCAGCTGTGACTGTCTTAAAGTTTGTCTTTTTCCTGCAGAATAAATGCTAATAGAAAAAGAGTGCTACCACAAAGAATGATGTTTAGGGGGAAAAGGTCTAAAATGGAAGAAGTTAACTAGGTGAAATGTGGGTCTATAATGTGTAAGCATTCTTTCAGAGTTTTCAGATATGCCTAAGTACTTTTCATTAGAGAGTAAATGAAATTGTGTGATTAAAATATGGGACTGATTGTATGAAAGTTTTATTTTTCAATACTTTACCTTTTATCTGCTTATCCTTAGTCCAGCAGATAGCCTTCCAGGCCACTTTGCTTCCTTATAAATGGATATAACATAGGTTCTAATTATTTTTAATTTTTGTTTGTCTTTGGGGTTACTTTTGACTGCTGAGTAATTTTCAGAACTCTTTTGGTTTTCGCTCCTAAAATTCTCGTCATGATTTGTATCTAAAAAGGTTTTGGACTGTGAATAGGATCTGCAGTCTCTACTGTTAGAGGGTTGTTAAACTGCTTTTTCATAGTCATAAGGAAAATAAAGAATACAAGTGAAAAACCCATTTTCTTCCAAAAGATGATTTCTTTATTGTCTATATTGCAGGAGATGCTCTGTTCCAGAGGAGCAAGAACTCATTGATGAAGATCTATACTTGAGCAAAGCTAAGAAACAGTTAAGTATATATGAAATGGTGTTCTAAATCATATAAAAGAGGAACCTAACACCTTGTTAGGAAAGTTGGAGGAAAAGGGATAACTTGAGAAGATTCTCAGTGTTTTCCTACCTCACTCTGCTAATTCTTTATTCCTTTTGGCCATCCAAATGTCTCAACTTGTGATTCTCTCCCCTTCTTCCTCTCTTTCTTTCTGGGGTAGGAATAACATTTGAAAATTCTCTTGAGTAGCGTAGTTCAGTAAGTCAACCTTAGTTACTCAGTGAGGCTCACACTATTTCTAATTTTGAATGAATATTATAACCTAGATCTACAGTTAGTAATCCATTTCAAACTGAGATCTTTCATGAGTGAACTTAATAGTACTTTTACCTTCTAGAGATCAAACTGTTGAGAAGAAGATGCCTATGGAAAATGAGACCTTCCAGGTGAGAGACAGTCTTCCTCTTCCTTTCCTCCCATGAAATTTTCTACAACAGAGGAATGGGTTCAAGGAAGCAGCAATCCGAAAGCTGCATAGAAATAACAAACCATTTCTTCTCATGGTCTTTTCTTTGTATTGAATCTGTGGGTTGTGTTCATCTGCTGCTGTTACTGATGTTCATATCACCTAAAATAGAAGACTCAAATTATTTGTTTCCCAGATTTGTATTTGGTACTGAATTCAGGCAGTGGAAATGTCACATTCAGTGTCACAGTATATCCAGGATTGTCTTCCATCCTCATACAGAATGTTCCTGTTGAGTGTCTGGTTCTCCTGTCTCCTTTCTGCCAGGATTCAGGGATGATTCTTTCCTCTTTTCTCTTGGGAAGAAGGGTTGGTTCTTTTTGTCCCTTCCTGATCCCTGCTTTCAAGCTGGCTGGCTTTATAAAGACTATGCTGTTTTGAATTTTCAGGAGCACTGTCTCCCGGACATGGTTGCCCAGCTCCGGACGCTGAAGGGTGCAATAAGGTTGGCCGTCCTTTTAGGGACACTCCTCTCCTGACAGCCACCATAGCACCCATACATCTTCCCTATTCAACCTTGACTTTCTGCATGATTTCCCTTTTGACCAAGATCTACTAGTCGCATGTTAGATTCACATTCCCCCTACTTGGTCAGGGTAGGTCAGACTGGTGAGGATAGAGGCATTTTAATACTAATTCTTCTTCTCATATCCTGCCAAAAGCCAGGCATATGGGGAATAAAGTTTCATACCCTGATATCTTAGCTTAATAGTTTCATGTAGAGATTGGGAGATTATCTAGGACTGCCCTGTCCTCATTCAGTTTACCTCCCCTTCACATTCCTTTGCCTTAATTATTCATACTATCTCCATAAGTTGGCCTCCCACAAGATCCCACATGCATGTTTCTGCGTGTGCGCTGTGAATATATGTTGTCTCTTGCATGCATTTCTCCCAAACCAGCGCAAACACTTGCTGCATTGCTTTTTCCCTTTACCCCTATTCTCATCACAGATCTCAGAAAGAAGGAAATCCTAGCCTTCCACTGGGTTGAAAGAGAGAAACAGACTGATAGGGGCATAGGATAATGTAGTGGGTGGGATAGCTCTAGAAGCCAGTAAGTGAGTTGGGGGAGGTCTGTTGGTGTCTCGCTGTTAAGGTTAATAACTGAATGTGCCTGGGTTCAATGTTATAGTGTATGTTATTGCACACTGTTTGTTTTGTGTAGGAAAAGTTTCTTTTTATTTGGCAAGCATTCTTTCCTAGCATCAGAAGGATTGACTCAACCTTTTTGGTATTTGGTTTGAATTCATGATTTTTATGAAGTATTTCTTTCTTTGCTAGGTATTCGGTAATCTACCAAAGATTCCTACAGTTCAAGATATTGCTGGACTGAATGACAAGAAAATTGAATGTGAGGGGCTGAATACCCCTAGCCTGCTTCCATGCATTGGAGAAGAAAGCCGATTGCCTGCTCTTCAACTTAAGCCTCTGGATTCCAGTGTTTTTCAATTTTCCAGGTGACTAAAAAACATAGTGTGTTGTTGGTAGTAATACTCAGGTTCTATTTTCCTGTTTGGTAAATTGTTATGTCTTACTATATTTATATTTTTCCTAAGGCCTAGCATGGAATTCATAAGGAGAAAAACACTTTGGTCAATAGAATTATGTTTTATATACTCTAAATTTTTCCACGTCACAACTGCTATGTCATATCTGTGTATTTTGAGGTGATAATTTGCTGAGACTCTTCTGTGTTACGCATTCACATTACGTTGGGAATTGTCCAAGCGAAATGAGTATGATAACTTTGGAAAACAAAGTGCTATTAAATAAGGTAATTTTATATAGATGAATATTGGTCATTTCATTCAGTTTATAGATATTGGGTCCTTTGGGGCCTTATGTGCTTACCAAATGTTGGCCGTGTATAAAAATAACTACTATAAATCTATGTTATTAGGCTAGCCTTATATTGTTCATTATTTCCTTGAGTAAAGTTTCAATTCAGGCTGTACTTGTTCATCTTCCAGGACCTCACCAATATCATTTTGGTAATCCTTCCAACAAGAAGAAGCATAAGTATTCATTTTCTTAAATACTTTATAAGGAGTATTTGAAGCAAGGAGAGACGTGGCTTCCCTAAAAATTAACTCAGTATATCTAATTATGACTGCTTAATTTCTCCTCTACTGTTTTCTCACTCTTGCACAGTCAAGCCACAGGGCAACCACAGAATTACTCTGTAAAAGTCAAAACTCATATTGTCAGCAGTACCGTGACTATAGTGGGTGTAAACTTGGCAGTGACTCTTTTCAGTTTGGGTATCTTCCTAATGTATTGTAGGATCAAAGCAATAGAATATATCATAGGATAAACTAAATCCTGGTGTTTCTTCACCCCCAGTGTTACTGATTCATTTCCCCTTTGTTGCTTCTTAGGTGGATCTTTTCAGCCTTTCATCTAGATAAACATCTGCACAGGTGTGCAAGTCCCCTATTCATTGATTCTTCTACAGTTAACCTTTGTAGATAGTGGAGGAACCTCAAGACCTCTTGACCATGAGCAGTCTCAAGAGGAAATAAGATTTTTGGAGCAAAACTGATAAAACTCTTAAAAGAGTCAAATGAGAATCTGTATGCAACCATCTAGATCAGCGTCATGGAATGTAGTAGGTACTAAATAAGGAATGGTTGAATTTGAATCACATTGAAGGAACAATTTCTAAGACTGAGTATTTTAGAAAAAAATGTAAAACAAAATACAGTACAGCTTTAGTTTCAGAAGTCTGAGCCCAAATTTACCCTATAATCATGTGTACTTCTTAAATTCCCACTGTAGGTTTAGAGGGGTGCACAGTAAGTACTCTGTATTTTGAAGCACATAGTTACCTCTGTGCATTGGTCTTTTGAAGACAGTCACATCATTGCTTTTGAACCTTTCCCTACTGTGACCACTTTTCTTTTTCTTGGTATTTCTTTTGTTAACTCTAGTGGATTTTGTTCACCTTAATAGGATTACAAATGCTAATTTTTTGCATTGTAGCATGCAGTTTTTAAAATTTTTAATTTTTTTTTTGAGACAGGATCTCACTTTGTAATTCAGGTTGGCCCTGAGCTCACTATGTAGCCCAGGCGAGCCTGGAACTCAGTAGTCCTCCTGCCTCTGCGTCCTGAGTGTTGAGATTACAGGCGTGAGCCACCCTGCCTGGTAGTGGCATGTATTTTGAGTGTGGTACTGCAGTACATCCATTAGGTGGCATACTTCATCAGTCTTGGTTGGGATTTTTGTTTGCCTTAATATGGAATGTTATATCCAGAGTGAGGTTCTGTTCGTAGAAGAGTTAAAGTACTTTGCTCATTCATGTATAACTTTAATTTATTGAGAATAAGATACTTCCAAGAGAAGAGATATGTGGTACCACACGCCTCTGTGTTACACAAGGTGTGTGTTGTATAAAGTTAGTAAATAACAGTTGTGTCATTTTAAACAACCTGTACAACGGGGTTCAAATTGATTGGAGAATCAGGTACTGTGAGGTGTATCTGCAGTTCCAGCTACTGGAGAAAGCCTGCCATTCAGGGGAAAAGACAGAAATGCTCACAATTTTAATAAAATAAATAGGGTTCCGATATAATATTTTTAATGGAATCAAAAATTATCAGGGGCCGGAGGGTTAGCTCAGTGGTTCCGGCGCCTGCCTCACAAGCGCAAGGTCCTGAGTTCGATCCCTGGTAACCACATACAATGCTGGACGTGGAGACACGCCCACCAACAATCAACACCGCATACCACAATGCCGGACATGGTGGCTCACGCCTGTAATCCCAGCACTCGGGAGGCAGAGACAGGAGGATTGCTGAGTTCGCGGCGGCTTGCCTGGGCACCATAGTGAGCTCAGGGCCAGCCTGAACTACAAAGCGAGACCCTGTCTCAAAAAGCAAAAAAAAAAAA
>PVIC010029085.1:0-22773 GCA_004025085.1 Thryonomys swinderianus
GACCGCGTATGTTTCCCACTCCTGACTTCACTCCCTGTTTTCCCCACAGATCTGCAAGACCCCTGAGCCCAGGACAGCCTACTGCAGCCCCTCTGTGCCCGTCCACTTCAACATCCAGCAGGACTGCGGGCACTTCGTGGCCTCCGTGCCCTGCAGCATGCTTTCCTCCCCCGAGGCGACCGAGGACGCTGTGCCGGCCGCCCCCTCACTGCCCGCTGCCCAGGAGCAGGACTGCGTGGTGGTCATCACCCGAGAGGTGCCCTATCAGACGGCCTCGGACTTCGTGCGGGACTCGGTGGCCAGCCACCAGGCTGAGCCCGAGGCCTACGAGCGGCGCGTGTGCTTCCTGCTCCTGCAGCTGTGCAATGGGCTGGAGCACCTCAAGGAGCATGGGGTCATCCACCGGGACCTGTGCCTGGAGAACCTGCTGCTGGTGCACTGCAGCCCGCAGGCCGCCCCTCCAGCCCCCTGCACCCCCAGCCCCTGTCAGGACGCGCCCGGCGAGAAGCGCCTGCCCCGGCTCATCATCAGCAACTTCCTGAAAGCCAAGCAGAAGCCGGGGGGCGCCGCCAACCTGCAGCAGAGGAAGAGCCAGGCCCGGCTGGCCCCCGAGATCGTGTCTGCCTCCCAGTACCGCAAGTTCGACGAGTTCCAGACCGGCATCCTCATTTACGAGCTGCTCCACCAGCCCAACCCCTTCGAGGTGCGGGCCCAGCTGCGCGAGCGGGACTACCGGCGGGAGGACCTGCCCCCGCTGCCCGCGCGGTCCCTCTACTCGCCCGGCCTGCAGCGGCTCGCCCAGCTGCTGCTCGAGGCCGACCCCATCAAGCGCATCCGAATCGGGGAGGCCAAGCGGGTGCTGCAGTGCTTGCTGTGGGGGCCCCGGCGCGAGCTGGTGGGGCAGCCGGGCCCCGCGGAGGAAGCGCTGTGCGCCACGCTGCACAACTGGGTGGACATGAAGCGCGCGCTGCTGCTGATGAAGTTCGCGGAGAAGGCGGTGGACCGCAGGCGGGGCGTGGAGCTGGAGGACTGGCTGTGCTGCCGGTACCTGGCGGCCGCGGAGCCCGCGGCCCTGCTGCAGTCGCTCAGACTCCTGCAGCTGCTGTGAGGCCGCCCCGCGCGCGCCCGGCCCGGGGAAACGGTACCGATGACTGTCACACGTGGATGTAATATATAAAATACATATAATATATATAAATATGAATGGCTGGGTGTCGTGGCCCGCTCTAGCCACTCTCTTCTCCACTCCTCTCCCCGCAGTTTTTCTCCTGTGATCATGCACATTGCTAACTGCGCAAGCTTGTAAGTATGGTTCTTCCAACAGACTGGAGCCTGGAACTGGCCGCACTACTCTACAGTGCAATCTAGTCACCCTCTTGCCAAACTGTTATTTAAAAAATGACAATTAAAAAACAAACCTATGAATGAAAAAAATTTTCGGTTAGTCACAAACAAAAAAAATTTTTTTTTTTTAGCCCCAGTGGACTGAGCGTACTAATACCCTTGGTGGATAAAAAGGAACCTAAATTTCTGCAGCAGGAGTCAACTCGCTGGAAAGACCCGCTGACACCGGTCCTGAGGCAGAGCAGTAGCTGGCAGACCGAGGCCGGGCACGGCACCCAGCAGCCTCCTAGCCAACCACAGGTGGTGTCGTCCCAGGGGTCTGGAATGCCACTCTCCTCCGACCTTCAGCTCTGCTAAAGCTGGTCCCTTCTGGTGCTGTTCAGACCTGTGGACAGAAGCACAGTCCACCCCAGATGGTTCAAGAGGAGACGGCTTCGGAGAGCGTGGGCAGGACTAAGAGGGCAAACGGATGAGGCAGCGCCGAGGGCAAGTGCAGGAGCTGCTCAGGCAGAGGCCTCTGCACCCAGAGGAGGAAGAATGGGGAGCCGTCTGTCCCTACACTCAGAGCAGCGGACTCCATCCTGCCAGGGCACTGGGAGAAGGCAGGTTCCACCTCCCAGGCTCTCCTGCTCCCAGACCGGTTCTTCTCTGTTCCAAGCTCCTCTGGGTCTCCGTTTCTAAAATCAAACTCAATGAATGGATTTATCGCATTTACTGTTTACAAAGCCAGCGTTCGTCCCCAAGCCTTTAAAATGCACCCAGTAAATTAGGAAGCGGTAAATCTTTTCCTTCAGTGAACAACACACACATGGTTGAAAAACAAAAACAAAAAACTCATTTGAAGAGAAACAACCCCACACATTTGTAGTTCTACCTGAAGGGTCATCTCATAACTACTGAACTAATTAATTTCTAAGGCCCTTGTTAGTCATGATGAACAATTTCAAACAAATGCTAAAATCTTAATAGATTTCCTAGAAATCTGGGAATGTGATTACCAACCAACCAGGACAGGGAGCTTCCGCGGTCCCTCCGGCACGTTCATTCCACTCTCTTTGCAAGCTGCTCTCCTTCTTCCTTGTAAACACAGCTACATCTCCACGCATCAGTGGTGCGCGCACTACCTGGAGGCACCTTTGCAATTTCAGTTGTTGCCAGAGCTTTGAGGAAAGACCCGGCTAAGACCAGCTCGCTGCCGTGTACCACAAAGGAAGTCTTTAAACAGAGAAATCATAATTCACTGTAGGGTCTGTCTGTCTCAAGGGGGATATTATTTTGTCCGTTGTTTCTGGGAATTTTCCAGCCAAACCCTCCACCCTCCCTTTGCTGTCTTTTTATCCTCTCTCATCTCAGATAAACAATGGAGAGGGAGGAAACAAACATTCTGCCAGCAGGGCCTTTTGGAAACTCATCTTGAGAAGCATATTTTTAATCCCTGAATTAATTGCAGCCTTTGAATATGCCACCCACTTGAGAAAAAAATGAGATCCTGCAAACCATTTTAAGAATTAAGAAAAGCAAAAAGTTAAGGTGGGGAAAGAAACTCAAGCAATAAATTCTGACTGAGAAGAGAGCGCAGTTAAACTGCCTTCCTAGCTGCTCGCCAATCTAGACAACAACTCGTTGCAAAATTCTTTTTTTGTGAAATTTGAAGGGAACTTTAATTAGAAGGACCAGACCTTTGCCCAGCCTTGATTCTAAAAGAAATTTGTCAAGAAGTCTTTACTCAAAGATATTGAATAATGCCCTGGATGTTTAAAAGAAAATAAAAAGCATTTTTCTAAAATAGAGCAATTTCTTTTTTAATGAATTCTTTATTGGTACATTTTATATACACATCATGACCACACTCAATGTTGAGGATTTGCACGAGTATATGACATAACTTCTCCTTTTTTCCCATTTTACCCCACATCCCCCCACCCCTTATATACATATGCTTTGTTTTCTTTTTAACATCACATTGTTTTTCTTCCCCCTAGAGCAATTTCTTATATCTGTGGCTGGTAAAATGTAAGTGTGTAAGGTCCAAACCTCATTTCATCCGGGTGTTTCTCTGGAGTAGCTGCCACCCATTCAACATAGCCTTTAGCAAAAATGGCAAGTCACAGGTCTACAAATTTTAGGTGTGGCAAACAGCTTTAGTTATACTGAATTCAAGAACTTACAAAACTGGTCTTTTGTGAACTCGTACAGAACTGGAAGGCAAGACTTTATCTCACAGAAAACTCCACTATTACATAAATTCAGTGCAGCAGGAGAAGATTTGTTCTACAAGTATGAGGGTCAGAAATTATCAGAGACCTCTCTGAAAGGACAGTCACACATCATCTGGCTGAGGGTGTACCTTAGTCATACATGTATGCTTTGGGTACAAAGGCCCTCTGTTCCATCCTCAGCTTCACCAAAATAAATTAATAAATAGACAAAAGACTGGGAATACTTCTGCTGGATGTGAATGAATTTTTCCTTTTTTCTTTGGCTTTAAATCTAACTACTGGAATTTAAATCTCCAAGTTCTAAGCCAACCCCCACGCCGTCCTTTTCACATACATAAGTGTTTGTTTAGTTGGTTGGTTTGGTTAACAAAGCTTTCCCATTTTCATGCCAATATATATACATTTTTTCTACTCTTAAAATATTGCCTTTAAGAGTTATGAAGCCTCACGTCTAAATTTCTAATATTCATGCCAGGAGCAAGATGGGAACTTCAGGAATAATTTATCATTACATGTGTCTCAGCTCTAAAAAGACTGTGCTCTGGGGTCCCACTTGTGTAATGGTTACTGGGTTTTAAGAGCTTAGAGATGGAGAAGGCGCTTGTGATGTTCACACACACAGAACACAATGACGATGTTGAAGAGGGAAGACACACATCTCTTTATCGACTTCTCTGGAAGTTAGTCTTTAAATACGTGGCCAGCAACTGAGGCAGCCATTTCCCGGTCTACCAAATATCTAAGAATTTTGGAAGATATTGTAAAGAATTCTCTCCTTCTGGGTTCCTGTCCTGGGGACATGAAGAAGAAAGAATGAAGCCAACAGGACTGCAGTGAGGAATGGAACAGGTGTGGTTCATGAGAAAGAACAAAGAGAACCCTTGCTAGGCGAAGCGGGCTCCGAGGAGGAAGCTGAGGAATACCTAAGTGCGGAGGGTTCTATGCAGTCTTTGGCAGGAGTTGTCAGGGGCCATTTTCAAACTTGACAAATGTGTGGAAATGAAGAGATGCAGGTACCATTGTTGATAGGAGTCTTGTCATCAGACAAGCAGCCGTTATTAGACCTGTGTCCTATGCGTTCCGCTTTGTCTCTTGTGCTCGAATTCCCGAGCTGTATTCAGTCTACCCTGGCCCCTGCACTTTGGAGCTATCTGCTGGGCTCAGTGCCCCTCAATAGTGTTGACCTTGATTGCCCTTAGGAGTGTGGGGGCCTTAGTCGGCCATGGGCAGGGCAGCAGACAGGGCCATTGCTGCCCATGGGCTTCTAGAAGTCAGGAGGAGTCCCTTGCGGTGAGCGTGTGCGTGCATTACTCCCCACAGGTCACTGGAGAGCTGTCAAAGGAGAAGCAAGCTTGAGCGAGAGACTGAGTCTAACAGTGGAAGACACAAGAAACTGTCCTAGTACAATATAAAACCCCCTTTCCCTTAGTTTTATAATTTTAACCAAGGGCATCTTAACATCTTAAGAAAACTATTGTTCTAGAGGCAGAAAGCTCAACCTTTTAATTATAACTACCTTAAATCTATTACAATAATACCATATTTGTTGGGGGGGGGTGCCACTATAAGACTGGGAAAAAAATGCATAGTCTTCTATCAAGAGAGAAAACTGAACAAATTATTTCAGGCAGCTGCTGTTCTTAGCCACAGAGGGAGTTTTTTCCAGCCTTTTCTAAGCACAAGGAATCCTCACTTGTTTATCTTAATAGTTACTTTAGATGACTCATAAGAAACAAATCATAACTGTTAACACAGATTATAACAGTTAACACAAACTACTCCTGACAGCTGTTCCTCTACTTAGATACCTAATCTCGGACCAAGAAAAAGCTTTGGTTATTATACACAGATAACAGTAGGCGTTGTATTTATAAAATGATTTTGATATTATCTAGAATGGATCTGGATGGAAACATTTTGCCAGCTTCATTCTCACTAATTTAAATTAACTCATTGTTAAGCTATGCGAACCAAAAGCATTTGGGCTTACCATGAGTGTCTACTTGTCTGTAAACTAACTTAAGTAGAAATTTTGGCGGGTAGCATAGACCTGAAAGCTAACACACAGAAACACACCTATTAACCTAAATCTTACGTAACTTTCATGTTACCAAACTTTAAGGCTTTTATTTGTAAATCCCATGTAAGCCTCAAGCCCATTGGCCCTCATCCTACAACGGTGTTAAGTCACTTTGGCTATCTCCAGAACCTATATAACTAGTTTTCCACAGAAAGCCCTCCAAAAGCTAGAAATGTATAAGAGCAGAAATAAGAGGAAAAATAAAAATAATATGAGCTCAAAAAAAACAAGGAAGCACCTAAAGGTACTTTAATCAATTCAAATGGATAATCAAAAGGCAGAATACACAAAACAATTATGCAACAGGCAATGGTCTCTCCGCTGGACACTCAGGAGGCTGCCAGGACCCGGCTTCTACCGACCTTGGAGCACCCCGGGAGGGGTAGGGCCTGTCAGGGCCTCACAGTTCTCACCCCAGTTTCCGCCAGTTCCACCATCCAGAGATCTGCCTCCGAAACAAATCCAGCTCCATCTGCCCAGCGTCACCACTGTCCCTGGGCATCAGCAGGGAACGAAGCAGGAGGCTGCCGGAGATCCTCCTCTCTTCTTGGAGAGTGGTAGCCATTGTAGTAGCTTTTTACTGGCTGGCAGAGTGTCCGCCATTTCTTAGAAGGCAACATGGATAGAAAACAGAGCGCGTGTGTGAGCCAGCCATTCCGCCACCTAAGCTCTCTGTGGAGAAGTTGAGTCTCGTGCTGGGGCCAGAGAGGTAACCAGCCCCCTTCCTCCGGGACCTTGTCCTAAAGATACTGAGAAATGAAGCCACAGGACTGCAGTGGGGAGCAGACCAGGTGCGCTGTATTAGAAAGAACAAGGAAAAGCCTCGGCCAGCTGAGGGGAGTTCTGGGGAGGACTCGAGGAAGCGCCTAAATCCAGGGCTTCCTGTGTGGCCTTTGGCGGGCCAGAGGGGCAGTTTGTCATTGGCAGATGCCGCCAGCTGCCATTTTCAAACCTGACACATACATGAAAACGAAGGAATGCAGCTGCCACTATTGCCCGGGTTCTCATCATCGGAAAATCAGGCTGTGTTAGTTATTTGTCCTTTGCGCTCCAGGTAGGCCTTTGTCCCTTGGGCTTTAATTTCCCCAGATGTATTCAGCCTATCCAGGTCCCTGCACTTTGTCCCTGTATCTCCTGGTCTCAATCTGCAGATAAGGGCTACTAAATCTGACAGTCATAGATTTGTAATGGAAATCCATGAGCCATTTTTAATAGAGGGTGGCATGGTGAAAAATTAAAGAGACATGAAAGAAGAGTTGAGGTTTTTGCCATGGGAATCTCTTGACGAATCATTCTGTCTCATTTCCTACGGTAATTAACGTAGGTAACAGGGTGACCTGTGTGGACGAAAGGTCAAGGGAAGAGGACTTATGCCTTGGAAATGTGGCTTCGAGATGGGCTCCGGGGAAGAGTGCAAATTAACCCCCAAATGATTTTGCCAATTCGGGAGATTCGGCTACTACTTCAGTGAACAATTTGAGTCCAGATTCTGGGTTATTAGTCTACTCTGATCTGGATCTTTCTTCCCATAGCTTGCTAGGTACTTTCCAACTGTATGGATTTTGGAGCAGCCACAGAGTTCTGTTCACTAGTTTATCTGCATATCCACAGGCTAACATGGATTATCCCAGTGGAGATTTAGACATATATATTTATATATATTTTTTCTTTTTTTTTTTGAGACAGGGTCTCGCTTTGTAGTTCAGGCTGGCCCTGTGCTCACTATGTAGCCCAGGCAAGCCGCCCCGAACTCAGCAATCCTCCTGTCTCTGCCTCCTGAGTGCTGGGATTACAGGTGTGAGCCACCACGCCCGGCACTGTGGTATGTGGCATTGATTGCTGGTGGGCGTGAGTTTCCATACCCAGCATTGTATGTGGTTACCAGGGATTGAACTCAGGACCTTGCGTTTGTGAGGCAGGCGCCGGAACCACTGAGCTAATCTCCGGCCCTTAAACATATATTTTAATCATATGTTCTAAATGCTAGGTTCACATCTTTCCAGCACCTATAGCAGAGGTGATTATAGATTGTTTCCAAAAAGACACTATCATGGATGCTGGATATAGTTCAACTGTCAAGACTTTTATGCACTATTATGGGAGGAGAATGATTATTCTTTAACTCCTGTCTTAGTGGCTCATCAGGGGTAATTGGGTGTAAAGTGAGGTGGAGTATAGTGAATGTGCAAGTCTAAGGAGGGAAGACAAGGCAAGAAATGAGGGCATGGGGTAGAGATTTAGCTGAGTGATTTCAGCCCCTGCCTAGCAAGCGCAAGGTCCCTGGTTCAATCCCTGGTAACCACATACAACAAACCAGGCATGGTGACTCACGCCTACCAGCAATCAGTACCACACCCCACAGTGCTGGGCATGGTGGCTCACACCTGTCATCCCAGCACTCGGGAAGCAGAGGCAGGAGGATTGCTGAGTTGGAGGCTTGCCTGGGCTACAAAAGTGCAGGGCCAGCCTGCACTACAAAGCAAGACCCTGTCTAGGAGAGGGAAGGGGAGGGGAGGGGAGGGATGGGAGGGGAGAAAGAAGAGAAGAGAAGAGAAGAGAAGAGAAGAGAAGAGAAGAGAAGAGAAGAGAAGAGAAGAGAAGAGAAGAGAAGAGAAGAGAAGAGAAGGAACAAAATGAGAGCACAAGATTGAGAGACAAGCAGCCTGCTCCCCTTGTTCCTGGCTCCAGCCCTCATGACATCCCACATCCCTGGAAAGCATTTGCCTCTGCCTGCCCGTTACTGGGGTCAAACGCATAGTGCATCTATTTCCGTCCCCAAAGTCTCTGGTGATGGAGAAGCTTATTTCTTGTTTTTTCCTGGATTGGGTAATTTGAACTTTAGGCTTGTTGACAGATTTCTTAGTGATTAGAAGACTTTAGGAGGAATGCCATTTCAAAAACGTTCTCCTACACCATTCCCACCTCTTCCTTACCCTTCAGCCTGTTGATTTTATCTATTCTGAATATGGAAGACATAAAATGGTACTGAAAGTCAAAGCTGTTCGAAAAGGTAAACTCAGAGCAGAGCAGAGCAGAGCAGTGTCACTCTGCCTTCTGCTCTGTCCTCTTCCTTCCTCCTTCTGCTCCTTTTCCTCCCTCTGTAGTAAGCAAACCCACCAGCTCCTCTCTACCCTCAAGCAGACAGAAGGACACTCAGCCCTCCATATCGACGGGTCCTGTGTCCTCACACTGACCCGACTAGAGATCGCCAATATTTGAGGAGAAAATGGGATCTGTACTGAGTCCACAGAGACATTTTTCTCCATTATTTCCTAAACAATGCAGTATAATAACTAATCATATACATGTATATTTTATTTAGCATTATAACTAATTTAGTGGTGACTTAAAGCATCTGGGAAGGTTGTATGCAAATACTGTGGCATTTCTTCTAAGGATTTAATTTCCAAGGAATTGAGGGGCCCTGGGGAGGTCCTGGAACCAGGGCCCTGTGGATTCCGGGAGATAACCGTCCAGTGCTTCTTTCCGTCTTATACAGAAGTTAGCACACCAGACAGAAGTGAGCAGTTACTGCTTTCCAGGGTCAGTCTTAGAAAAGTGGGCATGACTTAACTTTTCTCTTCAGTTAGAGAATGACGAGGATCCGTCACCCCTCGCAGGCCTTGACCTATCCTCTGCTCTGCCTGGGGAAGTAGCGAATCACCAGACTTGCATCCATCCTGCACTGCCTTTGCTCCTGATAGACACCTGAGAACCTTTTCTTTTTTTCTTGTACCAGAGACATTGATGAGCCCAGGACCTTTGCACTGAGCTGTTTTAGGCATTTTTACATTATTTTCTAACTCTTAAAAATGATTGTATCGATCCTTTTACCATATGAAATTTATTCAAATTGCATCCATTGGAAGTAATAGTAAGATCGCAGCTGGAGAACAGCTCAGCCTGTAAGAGATCAATTTACAAAATCCATCATAAAAATGGTTTGGTTTGCTTTTATATATCTATTAAATATTTTCTTTTCTTTTTTTTTTTTTTCTTTTTTTGAGATAGGGTCTTGCTTTGTAGTTCAGGCTAGCTCTGAGCTCACTATGTAGCCCAGGCAGGCCTCGAACTCAGCAATCCTCCTGTCTCTGCCTCCCGAGTGCTGGGATTACAGGTGTGAGCCACCACGCCCGGCACCGTGGTATGTGGCATTGATGGCTGGTGGGCGTGAGTCTCCACGCCCAGCATTGTATGTGGTTACCGGGGATCGAACTCAGGACCTTGCGCTTGCGAGGCAGGCGGCAGAACCACTGAGCTAACCCTCCGGCCCATATTTTCTTTTCTAAAGCCACATTTAACACAAACGTAAAGCGATTAGTAGTTTGCCTACTCCCAGTATTGGGAGAAATATTTCCTTTCTATAAAAGCATGTATCCTGTAGGGAAAGAAATTCGTACACTCTGACAGTTGCCACTGGAGTTCCTCTGCACGGCGTCTTCCTTCTAGTCCTTCCTCCGCTTGCACACAAACTGTCACGCACGCGTGCCCTGAGTTCCTACTTCCTTTGACCTGAGGTAACGCTTTACATACTGCAGCTCAATGTATAAGTCTACAGGTGAGATGAAAATAAGAAGCGCAGCAAAAGAAACAGGCAAAGCAACATTCTTTAAAAAGTTACAGATCAGCTAGAAAATATTCCGGCAGTGCTCTCAGATCGTTATTTCTGTACAAAATTGCTGAATAAAGAAGATGTGTGTAGACTGCATATTAATGCAAATAAGGGAATTGCTTGAGATAGGGTCTTGCTAAGTTGTAGAACATGGCCTCGAACTTGTGATGCTCTTGGCTCAGCCTCCCAGAGTGTTGGAGGTTACGGGTGTGTACCACCACACCCAGCTAAGGATCCATTTTATTTCTGTTAGAAGACAGTTTTAGTTTCTATATGGTAGTCTTGACGGTTGCCCAAAACCACCAGCGGCATTGGCAACAGATCCCACAGTTCAGTGATGAAACTCATCCTCAGCCCTTGCCACGGCTTGGTGCGACACAGTTAATCCTTGCACTGGGAAGAAATTCAACACGTTCTGGGTAAGTTGCATTGATCTTTGACAGCGAACCCCATCTGGGGATCCTGGGTGATCCTCAGGGGAAGCCTCTGCAGGACGATTGTGCTGTGACTGCGGGTGCGGACTCTTCAGTGGCTCCAATGTGATCGTGTTTTCCCATGACTTCAGGGGGCTGCAGTGTGAGCTTTGAAATCATTTAGGAAGCTTGGAGTTAACTGTCAACAAAAGAAGCCTGGCGCTTCTGCTCTTGGCTGCGACAGCTGTGACGCACACAGTGTTCCAAGGACTTGATTGAACATGGACAAGACGAAGGCCTCGGCGGGGTGTCACGGGTGGACCAGTTCCCCCATGGAGCCCGGAGTCGGGGAGGGAGGCAGGGCTCCCAGCAGAGCACACGCGAGCGGCGCGGGGCAGAGTGAACACCTTCTTGGCAGTGCCAGCTGGGCCGTGCAGCTGGGTTGGCAGCCTCCTCTCGCTCTGAATCACACATTTGATACCAGCCCTCGTCCTGCTGAGAGGCAGGCGGGCCTGGGCCAGCTGCTGGGCGCGGGCTTATCACCTGACAGCCCCTTTGTTTCTACTCTGAAAAGGCTCCCCTCGGAGACAGCACTGCAGTGAGGAAAACCAAGGACATTGTTGCGCAGAGATGGTGGCTGTTTAAGTTCTTTGGTGAGATAGTGGTTCTAAACAAGCCTGGCCCCCAAATACTCCTATGAAAAGGGCTTTTCAACATGGCACAGGTCTAGTGGAGTTGTAGTCTGGCTGGTTGGGGTGCAGCATGGTCACATTCAAGGGGACAGGCCCTGTGAGGTCTGGGATTGCTCCTTTGCCATAATTCTAAAGTTACCCAAGAGGGAAAGCAAGGGTTGAGAGAGGACACTTAATATTCCTAGCGTGACGCTGTTTTGTGGAGAGCCCTGCGAGCACTGAGAAAGAAGGGCTTGTGCGGTGTCTGGTGTGTGGAAATGGACACCGCTCAGCTTAGCGAGAAATCCACATGACATCCGGGTCATTTGTCTAGCTTCCCTTTGCCTACATTTGTGGTCTGCACGTGCAGAAAGGAATTCATTAATACTGGCCACCTATCATTCATAGATTCCGTGGGCTGCATGCACAGAGGGTTTCAGTTTGGCGTTTGCTGGAAAAGCTGGATAAACTATGACTGATGATTATAGTCTCTTTGTTCACCTGGCTCCTCTGTTTCAAAAGACAAAGTCTTGATGTTTGATATATTTGTTTACCTTCTTACAACATTTCTCTGGTGTATGGAGAAATCTAGTCGGATAACCTGCAGTTGGGGAGAAAATTCAGGTCTAGAAAGGTGGATGGATGGTGAAGGAGGAACTCAGGCTGGATACCTCTTTTTCTGCTAAACATCACTGTACTGTGTGGGCAACCAAAGTTCAGCTCAAGTCTTACTTGTCTCTCAGGAGCTATCTCTCCTTCCTCAGCTTAATCTTCCTTCCTCTTTTGTACTCTTGGATCATTCTTAACCTAGGAAGTGGGTTCTTTCTAAAATTTTTTCAAGTGTATTCTTTCTCATTAAATAAACTATAAGCTCCTTGAGAATAGCAATCCCTTTTTCCACATTCCCTATTACTTTGTATTGTACACAGGAGGTATTTAATAAAAACACATTTTCATATAGTCTCCTTGATTTGTGGGAAAAATATTACTCCCAAACTGCTACATGTCAGCTATGCTGCGGTCACATTCCTCAGAATCAAGAAATGAATGCTACGGGGCTGGAGATTTAGCTCAGTGGGTTCCAGCACCTGCCTTGCAAGCGCAAGGTCCTGAGTTCAATCCCCGGTAACCACATAGAATGCTGGGCGTGGAGACTCACACCCACCAGCAATCAATACCACATACCACAGTGCCGGGCGTGGTGGCTCACACCTGTAATCCCAGCACTCAGGAGGCAGAGACAGGAGGATTGCTGAGTTTGAGGCTTGCCTGGATCACATCGTGAGCTCAGAGCCAGCCTGAACTACAAAGTGAGACCCTGTCTCAGAAAAAAAAAAAAAGAAAAGAAAAGAAATGAATGCTATGAACAGTGGTGGTGAAGAGCAGGAAAAATGTCTCAAGAGAGACAGCTCCTGAGAGACAGGAGGGAATCCAAAACTGAGTCATCGATGAGCACACTTCTCAAAGGAAGTTTTATAAACCCAGATCATGAGGTGGGTACAAAATTGCAAAGGCAGGTACCATGTGGGTCAAAACTATGGTCATCCAAGTATAGCTGCTTCAGTAATATTGATCCAATGGAGAACTAGGTCATGTAGCAAGTATACATGGAAAGAACAAAATTCTTTAAGGGAAGAGATGGATCAGAGGTTTTGGTTACGAATCTGGGTTACTGATATCTTTCTAGACTTTATTGGACCAGGTGATACCAATTAGAGTACGATCTTCAATTTATTGCTTATCCTTTGAGGAAGTGCATTGGCCTGGTTATTCCATCTTTATTTTTATCATCCTCTGTGGCTCTTTTTCTGCTCTCTGTTTCTTGGCTGCTATAATGTGGGTAACTTTCCTCCACTATGATGTTTCTACCTCAGAGCCAACTGACTGAACTGAACCCTCTGAAACCATGAGCCATAGTAGGCCTTTTCCCCTCTATACTGCATATGTTAGGTGTTGTTGAGTTCAGGGCTTTGCAAGGGAATAGATTTAAATTAGAACACATAATTTATAAGATTATTTTATAATAGTCACCTAAAAAGTCAAATCTAGAGGAGTATAAGAGATCTAGCTGCACACTAGAGACCCAAAGAACTCAGCCCAGGGCCTGGATCCCATAGCAATGTCTTTCACAAGTCCAACTGAAGGCCTAGAGCCCAAGGCCATGTTCTTCATGAGCCCAGCCAGTGGCCAAGAGCCCACGGCAATGCCTCATGTTCTGTACTGAGGATCTGTACCCGGCAGGCCTAAAGGCCAGTGGTGGAAGCCAGAAAACCTGTGCCTGTGGGATAAAGATCCCTCCAGGCTTAGGGAACTACACTGGAGCCAGCAAGCAATGCTCACAGTGAAATTTGGAGCTCCCGTGAGGAGAACAGTAGCCATTCCCAGGGACTAAGCCTTGAGGTCTTCTTCCCAGAGGAACAGCAAAGTTCACATGAGGAAAAGCACCCACAGGAAACTTCTCCTAGAAAATCAACATCCCATAGTCTCCCCCTCCAGGTCTCTTTCTCTGCTGCTACCCACAGTCCTCAGGGGGGTCTTCCATGACCAGATCACGCTGATTCAGTCCAGCCGGGCATTATAAACTGACCATTAGTTCATCCTCCACAGATATTTTGTCCTAGTGATGAAAAGTTGGCCAATACAGCGGGCAAAGCACTTTCAGATGCCTTATGTCACCACAGCCCCTCAGGGTCTAAACGTAAGAGCATGACAGTGTCCCTTAGTGAGATTAGTGACTTGCCAGAAAATTCATGTGACTGGCCAGTGACCAGACTCAGACGGGAACTGAAGTCTTTTGTATTGAGATCTAATGTCCTGTCTTATCTCCCACAGCACAGCACCGTGGCTGTTTCTGAGAGTGAAGAACAGTCAGTCACCCAGGAATCCACAAAGCCTCCGCCCTTCAAGCTGCTATTGATTTTCCCTATTTAGAGAGGCTTCTGCGTGAGGAAGACTGCATAGTCCTCCTCTGCTAACACCACAAATGAAGTTCAAAGACGCTTTCCTATTTTCTTAGGCACGTCATGCACATGCTACCCTCCTGTCTCACATGGGCCGCACGAGGCGAGCAGAGGTAACAGATGCACACACGTCTCTCCGTCGTCGTACATCCACAGCCTCACCGTATCAACAACTCTAACACCGAGCTACAGCTCTGGCACCCCCCCCCCCATAGGGTTCTAGCCCTCCATTTTATATACTCCTTCCGGCTTCTTCACCTCCCTGCAGCTCCATCCCCACTGAGCTTCCGGAAAAACCTTAGAAGGCAGTGTGGCCTCTGGTAGGTTAAAAGTTACCCCACCCTGGCCTTTTAGGCAGATCCCTCAAACACAAAACTATATAAGACTGTCCCCTTCCTTTCTTTCAAGCTTCTGCCCCTCTCCAGTGCAGGGGCCACCTCCCCCTCCCTTAAGTAACATCTCTCGTCGGGTGACCTTGGTGTGTGTGAGGCTGTTGGCTGCCGGCAGAATTGTAACACAAGCCATTTTTACTAGGACCCTTTTTGATTGTACTACCCTAATGCGCCTCCAGAGTAGTGCTGCTCCTGAGGTACCCCTGCAGGGAGAACGTTTTCTCTTCGATCATCTGTTCTGTCCAAGCCAGAATCCCCTCCCAAGCTGCCAGCCGCACTGCTCCATCAGTCGGGCCCATGAGAGCTGTTTCAGGTGCTGCCCCTGTTTTAGCTCCTGCTGGGCTTTTTGCTGGGCTCTGAGCCAAAAGATTTGCATTCAGACTGCTATGAGCCCGTCTCTACCCGAGGGCCTCCACCCCCCAGCATCACAGCCTGGTGCCCACCCGAGAGGGGCAGATGGACCACAGATGCACACAGTTTCTTTGCTAGAACTCTATAAGACACAGCACTTAATCTTCTACACCAAACTGAAGTCATCTGCACATAAAGGAAACAGTAGCCTTCAAGGTTCCCAAACTGCTTATTTTTCGTTCTGTACTATGAGATTTTTCTGCCTAGGCCGAAGCTGGAGTGTCATCAACCTGGCATCTTGGAGGTACCTCAGGTTTGTAAGGCTGTCCCAATGCCTTCGGCAACCGGACCTCTCAAATGAACTTTTCAGTAATTAAAATGGGGCAATAATAATAATTCAGATGCTGTCTGTGATTTCAAAGAAATATTCCTTGAGAAAAATTAATTCCATGTATGAAGAATTATGAATTCTCTGATTTTCCCCAAGTTTGGATCTTCTTTGAAGGACACATTTCTGTTCCTTGGCAATAGCTCTCTTTCTGAGCTGCTTTTCACTGTTGTTTCTGCAGTGAGAACTGTTTTCCAAAATAATTTCTCTGTCTTTCCAAAATACAGGACTCAGCACCAGGACTTCCTGACAGCTACACTTGGCTGAGTTCAGACATCTGCCTGGGCTGTGTCCCATTTCTGTTCTGAAAGGTCTATCAAAGGTCTATCAAGCAGACCATCTCATCAGGCGTAATAAAGGCATGTCAGCCTCCACTAGGAGGAATCTGGCTTCCAAAGCAACTTTCTGTTTAATGTACCAGGGTGCTCACCTCTGCCCGGAGTCATGCAGATTGCCTTACAGGAAGTACAAACCCACCCGACAGCACAGTATCTTGGCAACAAGCTTCTTCCTCCTCCCCTAGCTCCCAAGCACATAGCTTTCTGGGGAGCGCCGGCCGCATACATCAAAAGCAGCTTGTCACTCAGCGGCCTCCTCAGCAGGAAGTGTTTGTTTTGGCCTGGAAGGGTGATGTTCTCTGCACCTGGGGCTGAAAGCTGGGCTCCCTGCGACTCTCTCGGGCTGCAGCAGGCAGATCCCCTGTCCCTGTGCTTTCTTAGCTGCCGCTGTTCAGGAAAGTCTGGAGAAGGAAGACAGCATGACAGGTCTTCCTGGGCCCCTGACAAAGATGGAGGCTTTGGCACAGATATCATAAAAACTTATTAAGCTTCTGATTAAATAAGTTATTGGAATGCTTGAGGGAGGATCCTGTTTGTTTGTTTGTTTGTTTGTCTAGCCTGCTGTGGTGCAGGACTGAAGATCCAGCTCAGGGCACTCTACCACTGAGCTGCATCCTCAGCCCCTCTTATCCTTTGTTTTTGAAACAGGCTCTCCTGAGCTGTCTAGGCAAGCCTTGAACTTGGGATCTTTTCTCTCATCCTCCAGAGTCTCTGGGATTACACTCATCTCACAGTACCTTGTTAAAATGGTATTATTTTTTATATGACACAAATGAGATTAAAGAAAAAATAGTAAAATAGTAAATCTTACTATTTAACTTATTCTCAAACCCATAGACTTCTTCAGGAAGTCAGTCTGCCCTCGGAAATGTGTGAATCATGTGACAGGTCAGAATCCTGGGATGACAAGTCATGTTTTGCCCTCGTCAATCACTGAACTGTACTGGGATTAGTGTTTGTTCCCCTAAGCAATGTTCTCAGCCCCTTTTCTTTTGATTGACAGAAATATGCAGCTTTGTTAAGTTACTAAGAGCTAGGCAGTCTCAGGAGTCCCTTTCACTCTTAGGTTAAAACTCTGTCTCGTGTGTCACTGGCTTGGCACCTTAGTACGCCACAGGGCCACCTGCCTGCTCACCCCTCAGCTGATGGATGTGGAGTTTCACTGGGAACATTTATGCACAAGTATTTGTATGGACATATATTTTCATTTTTTGGAGTCACTAGGTCTTGCCTTATGTTTTTATTTATCTTCCAAATTATGTACTTTTCATTTTAAAAAACTTTATTAGTATGTGTATGTAGTATTTAATGATTATACTCATCATGGAGAGTGGGCTGTGTACACAACACATCAGAATTCTGTCTACATCTCCCTCCTCACTGTCCCTCCCCCACCCTCCATCTCTTGTGCTTTTAAAGTGTTCTCAGGTTGTGTTTCATAGAGCACAGACCCTGCTATTCTCATTTAAAAGCCTGGGATGATGAAGACCAAGGAGTAACAATCTCACAGAGAAGAGCAGTCTAGTCTTGTTTTTCAACTTTTAGTCTATTAGATGGGTAGATGGTAATAATTGAAGGAGATTAAACTTGGGTAAATGGTTTTTCCAAGAGCATCTAAATGACTGAGTTCAGTGAGGAAGAAGAGTGATCTTGGACTTACACTGTTCCGTCCCTAAGTCCCACAGAGTGCCCGAGGGCCTCACAGAGCTTCTCTAGCACTAGATTAGACTCAAGGGACAGAACAAAGCGTTTCATAAATGTCAACTTCCAGTCAATATTTGAGGGCAGTTGGAAGGAGAGAGATTTTAAGGACAATCACACAAAGTCCAAGACGAGGTCTCTTTCTTGGGCTTCCTTTTATGACAGTGCTCATCACCCTGCATGCTTTCCTCCATTTCTGCCAGGCAGTAGGAATTTATACTGATGATCAGCTTGTCTTTAGTTAAACAACAACGTTCTACTTCCTTTATTATTTATCCCTCCACCTTCTATCATGCTGTGCTACTTAAGGCTCAAGGCGCTGGTCATGCAATACTTAGAGTGTTGTTTTTATCACAGACCTTTCCTACCATCTTAATGTTGATTGTAATATCAATGAGAATAGTTTCTATTGTCACAAGAGAGAAAAGGCAACACAGAGATGATCACAGTGATGTATATATGTACTATAAACATAGACATGAACTATAATGCGAGTGTGATCCATGGTACAGGACGATAAAAAGACAGGGATGATTTTGCCTTAGGTGTTGGGAGGAGAGAAGCTGGAAGGTCTCATAGAAAGTGTGACTGGGGTGAGTTCTGAAGGATGAGTAGAAGTCTGCAGGTTGGACAGGACTGGGAAGGTCATTTTATTTTACAAGCTGTTTTGATTTATAATTTTGATGTATCTATATAATAAAGTATAAATACTTATGTATACTTCATCATACATGTAATAAATCCATTAAATCACTGCTATAATTAAAATAATGAAAACAATAATCAACTAAAAATATTTCCTGTGGCTCTGTAAAGCCCCTCCCTCATTCTCTTCCTTCATGTTCCCGAGTGGCTGATGCTTTCTGTCATTGTAAGGTGAACTTTTCCAGAATTTGACCTAAGTAGAAACAGAGAACATATACCTTTTGTCTTCTACTCATGAAGCATTTTGAAGTTAATCCATGTTGTTATATATGTGTCTAGTTTTTCTTTAATCTTTTTTTATTAGCTGATACTTAAACACAACAGAATCACCTATTAATGGGGTCCCTTGTAGTATTCAGTACATGTACATATTCTGACATGCACAAGTCCGGTTAAACATGTAGATCTCTTCAAACATTTATCATGAAGAAATCATGGTGAAAACATTCAGAATCTCTTCCTCTAGATTTTTAATAAACAGTACATAAATGATACCTATAGTAACTGTTAGAGTCATAATCATCTTTGGGTGGGTATCTAAGTTGCTTCCAGTTTGAAGTTACTACAAATAAAATCGGGAGGAGAGCTAGGAATCACACTGTGTCTATGTAATCTGGCACTCTGGGAGGCTGAGGCGGCAGGATCCCGACTTCAAGGCCAGCCGGGGCAATCTCATAAGAACCTTTCTCAAATAAAAAAAAGAAAAATGGCTGGATTATAGCCCAGTGAGAAGGTTCTGTGTGCAATGCTCAGTACTTGAACAAATAAATAGCAAAAGCTGCTATGAGCATTCAGGTCTGAGCTTTTGGACAGACATGTGCTTCTTTTTTTCTCTAGGAAAACTACACAGGAGCAGAATCCCTGGCCATTAAAATAGGTATTAGTTTAAATTTTTAGAACTTTGGAAATAGTTCTCCCTTCTATTTTCATGTCATCTCTTTTTAATTTTTTCTAGGTCCTTCATATGCAATATTTTGCCTGCTGAGTCCAGCTTATTTTACTTCACAGGATGATCTCCAGCAAATGGAATGTCATTTTTATGGCTGAATACTATTCCATTGTGTTTATATAACATATTTTAATTATCCACTTATTTTTTTGTGGGCATGTAGGCTGCTCCCACGGCTCAGCTGCTATGATTTGTGCTGGACTAAACATGGCTGTGCATATATCCCTATACTACGCTGACTGTAATTCTTTTGGAAATGTATTGAGTAGTGGTATAGCTGGATCAAATGATAACTCTTTTTATTTTTTTGTGGAAACGTCATACTGCTGTCCATAGTACTACAGTCATATACATTTCCTCAAACAGTATAGAGCAGTTCCTCTCCTCACATCCTAATCAGCATTTATTGGACTCTTGATGTCAGTTATTCTGACTGGAAAGAGAGGGAATCCTCATATTTTGAGTTTTATTCCTTGACGATAGCCAATCTTCTTAATTTTTTTCAACTTAACACATTTATTTGTGTATTATGTGGGTCTGGTTCTAGTGACTCTGCTGGGACAGAATTACAGAAGTAATACAAGCATTTTAAGTCTTTTGTTCCATACTACATTTAAAAAAATAAAATTCTTCACTCATTTGTTTTCCTAAAAGAGGGTTCATCTCATCAGTTTTTGCAAAGCCCTTCAAATTTCCTCAGAATTCAGGCACCCAAAGGCGCCATGATGGGATAGTGTACGTGGAGAGGGTCTCTGGGTGACCTTGGGTACTGCTGGCCTCCATTGTGGCCCTTGGCTCTCCCAGAACTCTCTGCAGGGTGGAGACACTGCTCTGCATGTGTGACAGGGAGGAGTGAATGAGGTAGGCAGACAGAGCCCTTTTTTTTTTTTTTAATGAAAACTGCTTCTATCTTTTCATCAGAGAGCTTTCTGCCTTTTCACAGATGTTAAAGAGCTTCAACCTGAATGCAATTCCATCGTCACTCTTAGTGTGGGAGTTCGGAAGGTGACATGTCCAGGGAAGTTTTAACCCACTGTGACTCCTCATCGTCACGCCTGGAGTGTGCTGAGGTTCGCCTCTGGGACAGCTGGTCATTCTAAGCTGTAAGGAAGCTAGACACGCTGACGGGGCCACGCGCGAGTCGGGCGCTGCTGCAGGTGGGGTGGGCAGCGCGAGGCCTTTCCTACCTGCGGGCCGGGCTGTGGGCAGTGGGTACCGTGACGTTACTGCCCTGCTCTGAGTGCCTGGGGGCCGTGGGAGCCCGACTGTCCTACTATTACGGGTCCTCTGAGGGCTGGTACAGGACGATCTGTTCCCAGCCAGAAGCGGCCATTTGTTTAAACCTAGGAATGATTAACACCTGCTACGATCGTCCTTAGCAGGCAGGATCCCTAGTCTCCGTCTCGTTCTCTTCCTTACTGCCATTTTTCCAAGGTGTCTACTGAGGGTCGTGTCTAGCTAAAAGTTTTCTCCAAGAGTCTCGGGCCAGCTGAAGCGACCACAGCATCCCACATTAGGAGAGCTCCTCCTACTTCTTAACGTCTGTTTGCCCGTGACGTTGAACCCTCTCCACCAAACACCGCTTCTCTCTTCTCTGCTCCTCGCGTTGTCCTTCTCTCCCCTCTCCGGCTTCTGGTCGTGTCTCCTTGGAGAAACGCTCAGGTCTCTGAGAGGGTGTCACTTGCTGAGTTCCCAGGAAAACTGCTTCCTCTCAGACGCTGTGTTTGGGGGGATGTCGCAAGGCAGCTGTGGTCACCGACTGGCCCCCAGAATGCCCGAGCACGCTGGGGCGGTGGCGGTGCTGAGCTCAGCCCCGTGGAATGCTCCCTGGTGGCACGCCCTCCCTGTGGAAGCCCAGATGGGTGAGTCAGAGGTAGCGGAGGAGTCCTGGGTAGCTTGTGCACAACTGCACACGGGGACAAAGAGCAAGCAGGAAGTGAGCTGGCCCGACAGAGGGCAGGAGACCTGTCCCGCAGCTGCACACAGGGCCAGGGTGGGGCCCTGGATGAGAGTTCCATCTAAGACCTGGCGCACTCTCCTCTTCCTACAGAGCACGGCTTTCTGCTGCTCCATGGCTTGGCACTGGCCAGGCTCCCTGGGCACAAGCAGAGGAAGCGCAAGGGGCTGCACACGGAGCCTTCACCCGCAGCCTCCATAAAGGAGACCCACTCATTCTGGGTAACCCGAGGCGGCGTCTTGCCCTGAGTGCCACGGGGAACGCGCCCCAAAGATCCCCTGAGATGGAGCACGCACGGGGCTCCGCCGCACACGCCCCCAGGCCGCCCCTCAAGCCTGTGCCACACGCACTTCCTCGGCACAGTGGGTCCGAATCAAAGCCAGTTCGCAGCCTCAGAAATGTTCCAGCAGGCTGTGCAGTACCCTCAAAGATGAGATTCTGGTACTCGAGAGATTAGAGAGTCTGTAATGGTGGGATGCCACCCATATGTCTCAAAAATAAGGTTTTCCTCCCAACTTCAGGGTTTTCCATCTCTAGATTTGGTCACTTTTCAACTAAAAATATTAGAAAACACTGCTTCTGCACTAAACTTATCATCTTTCTCTAAACAATATGATGCAATAGCTATATTAACATGGAAGTTACCTAAATATTCGTTTTGTGGTACAGGATCTTGAACCCAGGGCCTTCACACTGAGATACATCCTCTGCTTTTTTTTTTTTTAATTTGGCAGCATTACGAAGTTGCCTAGGCTATACTTGAACTTGTGCCCTTCTTGCCTCAGTGTCCAGAGTGCTGGAATGTGCCACCTTACCCAGTCTGAACCCGGAATCATAAGTCACCTGGAGATGACTAAAGGATGTGACAGGACATGCGTGGCTTACATGGAAATGTGTCCCTCTGTGGAGAGGATGTGAGCGCCTGGGAAGTTTGGCCCTGGAGGGAGGACTCCAAAGGACAACGGTGGTCCCTGCAGAGGTGTCACAAGCCTCACTGACCAGGGAGCACTACCTTCACTCCCAGCCAGGGATGGGCTCCGAGCTGGAACTGGGCAGGTCGGTGGCTTAGAGCATGGGCTTAAATTCCTGCTTTTGAGTGGCCCTACCAATCAGAGCTGTGACCAGGCTGACATGAAGGACAGTAACCAGTGAGGAAGAAAAGTCCTGCGGGTGGCAGGTGACCTCATTTTACTGGCCTCGTATGTGCTTGACATCTTGGAAACTGCTCCTTCCTCAGCACCCCGCATTCCTGTAGGAGACGTCACCGATCATCAGGAAGGAGTGATGAGCATGCACCTCAGCTATGGGTCTGCCAGGGGCCGACTTAGGAGCCCCAGCCAGGCCACCCAGGCACGGGGGTCAAGGCAGATCAGCCAGGTGGTTCACTCCTGGAGAGCAGAAGCTGGCTGTGTCCTTTCAGTCCCCTTCTCCCTCTCTCGCTTCTTGCCCATGGGTTCTGTTACTATGCTGGCCGGAGTGGAATCCAGCCCCTTCGTTCTTCACACTGGGGACTTCCCCTCCTCAACATCTCTTGCTGATCTCATCTCTTCTTTCATGCAGTATGCCAAGGAGCATCCTCTGTGTGATTGCCAGGCCCTGAGCCTGTGCTACCCACACGAGTCCAAGGTCCCAGCCTGCAAAGGACTCACAGCAGAATGCAGGGAAAAGATACCACGTGTTTACGAGGCGTCAC
>PVIC010029086.1:0-22786 GCA_004025085.1 Thryonomys swinderianus
CCTGTGTATTATCAAAACTGAAAAAACTGTGCATAACCCATCTTTATTTAGAAGTGAAAAGGTGTCCATGTTACTGGCTTTGAGGTTCAACAAAGGGATGGGTAGAACCCACTGCTGTTGTATTTAGATAGTTTGTGGAGATGTGTCCTTAGGATCTCTGACTGATCCTTCACCGTTTCTATCATATTGTTTCCCTGATTCCTTTCTGACCAAGCAGTTTTGCTGCACCATGACTTTCTGCCTTGATTTTCTGACCTTGGTGCCAGCTGGCCATGGACTGAACCTTCTGACACTTTGAGCCAAATAATTCTCTCCTGATTAAAGTCATGAGTGCCAGATATTTGGTTCTCACAATGGGGAAGATGACCCATACAGAGCACTGGTCATACTTTACATTTCTGCTTACCTGGGTGACCTTTAAATTGCAAAATTTGCATCAGTTTTTGGAATGTCACAATTTGGTCATTTCATCAATTTTTCAAACATTCTGATGATAAGCATATCATTCTTTACAACTCTCCACGCCTAAATGGAGAAAAGAAAATCCTGTCTTAGCTTTGAATCTATTTCTGCCTCCCCTCACTTTCCCACATGTAGAGATTGGATATATGAATACTTGACTTCTTCCTCGGGAACTGGAATTGTTGTTTGTAACTACTATTAGGCAGTTATATGTAATGACTCATGTTTTTGTGATTTGCTTTTGTTTTTATTTTCTGTATGAGGCTTTACATATTCTTTGAGAAAATAAACAACTTACATTTACTTTATCTCTCTTATTGTATTGATTAGGGTTCTCTAAAGGATCAGAATCTCAAAAAATATACAAAACATATACATACTACATACATATACACATAAATATACTTTATAAATTACAGAAAGGTATTTATAAGATAAATTTGCAAGATCAGGGGCACGATATCTTATAATGGTCAACTGCATACCGGAGAGCAAGAAGACCCAGAGTGGTTCATTACAAGTGACTGGAAATCTCACCACAAGAGGAACTAAAGGTCGGGAGGCTTCCTGTAGAGTTCCTGGCGCGAGTCCACATTCAGCAGGAAGAAGCTGGAGCTTAATCCCACTGGTAGAATCATGAGCACAAAGTGCATCCACTCAAGCAGAAGCAAGTTCACAAACACAAGCAAACTTCTTCCTTCTTCCCCTTTACGCTCTCTCTAGGCATAAGGCAACCGTGTCCTGCCACCCAAATCTTCCCTCTTCCCTGGGCTCGCAAAAGGCCAACTATCTCTGGAAACCCTCCAGAAGACACACCTAGATGTCGCTTCACTCACATCACAGACAACTCTTAATCCAGTCAAATTGCTAAGTAACAAGTCATCACACTCATTCTCCCCCTTGAAATTGGTATAGGTCCACTTTGAATGAACGTAGATTATGGAGCAAAGCTCACTAAATTACAATTGAAGCTAATAATAGCCTTTTTCTCCTCATTACCACCAGGTTCTCTCATCAAAGTTGATTTTTAAAAACATAATTGGCATCATGACTGAACATCTGTCATCGTTATCTGATTGATGTTCTGAATGAGGACTTTGAGCTGTGCCTGACATCAGAAGGTCAGCCTCTCTCCCTGTTGACACTTTATAGCCTAGATTAGGGCCCTGTAAATAACTGGCCTCAAGTCAATCTGTGTTCATGTTTGTAAGCTTATTTTATCAATGGATTAAGAACATCTGTGATAGTGCTGTATCCTGTATTAGAACAAAGAACTGTTTATTTTTAGTGCCCATTGAAAAGAGCAATGCAGGTGATGAGGTGGTTTGACTACATGGTATATGCACTACTCTGACCCAGTGCTCTCACCAAATAAATAAAATCACCCAGATATTTCACTGGGTAACAGCTTAGCAATAAGCAGCACTCATCACAGGGCCAACCCAAGTAAAACTTTGAATTGAGTCATCTTTTTGCTTGAAAACATCAAATCAAAGTAAGTAAAAATGAGATTTTTACTTTTATAGTTTTACTATTCAAAATGTTTTATGTGTGAGTGAGAAAGAGTGAATGTAAGAAAGATAGAGGGAGAGATAGAGAAGCTGAGGACAAAACAAAACACAGCAACAAAACATGTGTTCCAGCAAATTTATTTGCACTTATTTCTCAAATTGTGATCTCAATTAATATATTTAAAATTGCTTTAGGAGAGTGACAGAAAAGATTAATGTAAAAGTGATGAACACTATCTTTTATCTCAGTTGTATGACAAGTCTTGCAAAGTTGAAAAGCTGCTAATTTAGTAGTCAACAGTGTCAAATAAAATTTCTAAACTATATGCCTATAAAAGAACATCTTAGCAATAAGGCACAGCAAATATGCTTTAAAACACTATAGTCAGCAAATCTACTTCAGGTTTTGAAATATCTAGCCATGACATTTATTAGAAAGAAACCACAATATATCAGTGATATAAAAAGCTGTCTCTTCATCAGCATTGCTTTATTATAGGCACTAATTTTGTGCAAAATCCTTTAAATTCTTTGCAAAACACCTGCTGAACTTAAAGAAATATGGTGAGTGCTTGCACAGAGACAGATGCAACTTAATCACATAATACTGAATTTGACTTTGTGGTGCTTAACAATAAATGGAATTAGCATACCACTATAAAGCCTTAAATCTTCCTCAAATTTGTATAAAGTTTCTAATGAATACACTATTTGGGATGTTTCTTTCTTCATAGAGTTAAAAGATATAGACAAATAGCAATTATAAGAATCCTATTGTGACAGAATTTTCAAAATAAAATTAAATCAAATAAAAGACTATAGTCTCAGATCCTTTCTCCTACTTCCTCTTTCTCATCTGTTTCAATTTTCCCAGCTAGCTGATTGCTAGCTACTTGTCTTTTTGCACGTTCCACCCAAGCATCCATCCATCCATTCATCCATTCATCGTACCATGTTTATTCTATCAGATTACTTGAAAATTTCATGTTATAGATGAATCTGCTTCAAGGTCAGATATGATGGCATTATGGCTCAGTAAAAGATGGAAACAGAAAAAGAAAGACCATTTTCTCATTCTCTCTTTAGCTGCACACGATTACTTTTATATGTTGATTGATTTTTGGTGGTAGGTTAAGTCGATTTCAATGAATTTCACTCACCCAGCTTTGGCCAGATTAAGATCAGAAATTGTTTACTTATATCACTTTTTTGTGCCCTTCCCAATCTTCTAATTTGTATGTTTAGAAGCCATTATATTAGCACACATATAAGAGTCTCTACATGTGCCTACATGCATTCACATTCTCTGTTGAATTAACTATTCTTTTTTCATTGATTCTTATTTGCATTATAATGTTAAATAATGGTACTTTAATTTTACTTCTTCAGATAAGCTGTGTGCTTGAGAAAACCATAAAACAATGAAAGCTCATGAATATTTATATCAATGACTACACAGCATTATAGTCATAATCTCTGGAACTAGTTCTCACCAGTTCAGAATTAATTATCAAGTTCAATTTTAATTGCATTCTTCTAAATTACAACCCCTCCCCTCCCCCAAAAAGACTATAATGAATTATCTGGTAAGTACTTTACTGGGACTAATACATCTACAAGAGCTTCCTGAAATCCCATTCTTAACATCTAATAACCAAACGCAGGCATGTGATCCCAAACCAGCATTCTAATCCTTGTTATCCAATGTATTAGACTTTTGTGGCTGCTTCTTGGGGTTTAATATATGTCGTTTTCACTCAAGATTCACTAAGAATTTAATTGAGTTTGGGGAACTTTTTTATTAAAAATTAAACCTTAAACACTCAATGTTTTGCTTCCTTGTACTTGGGAATCTGAAAGAGAATATAAAAAATGTATTTGATGGAGTAAACTCTGGAGAATGGTTGTCCTTTCACTAAAAAGAAAAAAAAATGACATAATTTTCATTAAGATATAAATGTGTTAGGGAAGGAGGGTCGATATGGTTCATTTTATATATATATATATATATAATGCACTTGAAAATTTTACTTGGAGTAGTAAATTGTAGGGCTATTAGGAAAGAATAACCATAATATTATTAAAAGAAAAATGAAAATATATTGAAATAATATAAAAGTTTAAATATAAAATGTTATTAAACATTGAGTAAAACATCTGGGGAAATACTTTTTCATAACATGATGTCCTCCATACCATGTGAAAACCTTTTTTGGTCTATTTTCAACACATCTGAAATCTAGCATTCAGTCAGGCATGGTGATGACACTCAATTGTAATCCCAGCACTTGAGAGGCTGAGACAGTAGGATCACTGTAGTTCAGAGATACCTTAGGCTACCTGGTGATTTGAAGGCCAGACTGCACTATGTAGTGAGACTCTGTTGAGACACACTACACACAACAACAATAACAAAATCTAGCACTGCTTTTGAATGTGTTAGAGAAAGTGGAATCTAGAAAGTAACAATTGTTGGCATTTATTTTCAGGACTTTCTCTCATACTTGGTGATTATAATCTACTCACAGTTGAAAGGAAACAAAACACAAATCATAGTAAGAATGATAATTTGAATTAGAAACCTGTGTATCTAAATATCATTGACAAAATAAAACCTGTTAGTTCAAGTGAACACTGAGTTTTAGTTAGAATTTGGTCTTAACTTTGCCCAAGGTTTGAATCCAGGAATAGCAGAACAAAATTGAGAAAATTTTAAAATGTACAATAATATAGCAGAGGGAAAAAGGATAATTACAGAAAGAACTTGAAGACAAAGAAAACAAGTAGTCACATAAACGTCAAAATGAATGAAACATAATAGAGACAGGGATACAACTGAAAAGAACTTGAGCTTGTTGCTTGTTTTTTCAGTGAAGAGGAATTTTCCTGGAGCCACATATAAAATATGTAATATGTATGTAAGTAAAAATACTGCTTTGTATATTTATACATGTATTTATACATATCAAGAGATATATTTCTGTATGTATTTATACAGACATTGTACAGTGGTACCTTGGTTCACAATTTAATGTGTTGCATGATTCTGGAAACAATGGACACAGTCATGCTCATGTGGGGAAGATGGCCACGGTTGTGCTCATCACCCAGTGGAGTGTTGGCAACAAAAACAAAATTTTGCCAAATGGTTCCATTTGAGAAGCAAATTGTTAAAAAACAAAAGCATTTGTAAACAGAGGTACCACCATGTCTTGTAACATTCAAGAAAAGGGAAGGGAAAGATGTTGCAGGCTCTAGGTAGAACATACTTGTGGAAAAAAGTCTAATTTTAAAGCCAACAGCTTGCAGTTTTAACATAGTCTGAGTACCCTTAAATTGAAAAAAGTTTGAACGGAACTATATTTGTATTTATATATTTATAAATTCAAGAAAGAAAGGAAGGAAGGAAGGGAGAGAGAGAAAGAAAGAAAGAAAGAAAGAAAGAAAGAAAGAAAGAAAGAAAGAAAGAAAGAAAGAAAGAAAGAAAGAAAGAAAGAAAGAAAGAAAGAAAGAAAGAAAGAAAGAAAGAAAGAAAGAAGAGAAAGGAAGGAAGGAGGGAGGGAGGAAGGAAGGAAAGAAGGAAGAAAGGAAGGACGGAAGGAAGGAGGGAAGAAAGAGAGGGAATTTTACTTGAAAGGTAGCCTATTAGTATCTTCCTAAGGCCTAGTACAATGTATTTTTTTAAAACACTGAACACATATTTGGTAAAGGAATGAAGAAATGAGATTCCGAGAGCTGCCTCAAATCATAAGATAGAAGTGTACTTGCCTAGAAATCATAAAGAAGATAAATGCAATTATACAAATTCATTTATTGGATCAGTATTTCAGTTCATCTTTGTTCCTGAACTGTTCGTTTGGTTTCTGCTTCTTAAGGAGAACTTAATGAAACCACTGACAGTGACACACAATACACCTTTTGCTTTAGCAAGCCCCACCCCGTGGCTTCCTTGTGGGTTTGCCCTCATCCTGAGTAACATGACATCTTGTGCATACAGCTCTACCAGCAGATTCTTCCTGAGATATTATGTATCCAGGAGCAATTTGGAGTCACAGGTTAGAACCGGTAAGAAAATATGTGTCTTCTTTCTTTTCCCCCACTCTCTTCATCCCCTTCCCCTTTGAACCTTTTGTTCCTATTTCACATTATCTGTTTTACATTTCAGTTCTTATTTATACTTTCCTAGTTTATCACAGAAGAGAAACAATTTACACATATGAGTCCTATTTATTTCACTTAAAATATGGCCTCAATATGCATGCATTTAGCTATAAATGTCTCTAGTGTACCATCCTTAGTGGGTGAAAAAAAATGGAAACAAAGCTTTTGTAAATATGAAGGAGTAGGTGGAAAGTAGGGGAGGAGAATAGGATTTTTTAAAAAGCCAAGATATACTATATACAGGTACAAATTCTTACTAATGAGCATGATCATAATGTATATACCTAAAATGTATCAATAAACTTAATTTCAGAAAAATAAAAGATCTTTCCTTTCTGATCAATAAATGATGGCACTTGCCTTTTTCATTGATGTAACTCCATTTGAAGTTACTTTAAGCAGAACATGATTTACAAAGATGCAAGAGAATCAGATTAACATTTTTTAACTTCATTTTCTTATGGAAGAAAATATCCCAATTGTATGATTTTTATCAACTGTTATTTGATTCCCATTGCTACCCAAGTCAGGCACAAACAACAGCATCTGGGATGTGTGAATTGTCTTTTAAAATAAAGTTTCAAAGCATGCCACTGTTTTTTGACACATTTACTCCATAATATATTAGACACAGTGGAGCTTCAGTCATTTATTAAGCCTCTTACAAATGTCCAATTAGGAGTAGATAACATATAACATATGACACAGCATGTGTTTGTATCACACTGCATTAGAATCATTACTAAAGGGACAGGGTAGACGGGGCATGCTGGCTCTACAATACAGTGACAATGTAACACTGAGATAAAAATAGCCCAAATGACATCGAACGGTCTTTTATGGATCTCATAACTTACATCAGAAATACATTTTATATTATGCTCCCATCTTCTACTACTTACTGCCTTCATTTAAATTCTCACGTGGCTCCCTTGTGGAACTGTTTCATGAAAACGCTACCACACCCATCTCTGAATGATCCCAGGAGCGCTGTCTCGAACTGCGGCATGATTTGATGTGTCTCAGTAATCATAAAGTAATAAAAAGAAACCAATGACTTCTTAAGCACTAATTTATTCATAGCACTTATATATGTGTTTATGCAAACATCTTTAAATATCAAAAAATAAATTGCAATTTTTCCCAAAGAATATTGGCAACCTCTTATCTAAAAATTACTATGCTTTTCATGTGTTTTTATGAACTTGCAGATAGTAGTAGGACTGTCTGAACATTCACAGGTGTATGACTCCTACTGCCAACAGGGCACTGGATAGTTCCAACACCCTGTAGCATTTCCTCTTACGGACCTTTGTCGTCTCACCCTCACCTTCCAAAACTGATACAACCATTGTGAAAACGGCCTGGTAATTTCTCACCTTATAATTTAGCTCATAAGTTATTACCATATTTACAGAATTGTCTAGGATGAAAATGTGACTTTAACATATTGGATATTGATTTACCATACAGTACACTACAGAAAGAGCCCCAAAAGTGAAAAAGTTAACATTTTTCACACTGATGAAGCCTAGAGTCTATAAAGAAAACCATCTTGCAGGTTATCCACTGTTGACACATACCTATGAGAAAGTGAATGATGGAAAAACTGGAGCTCAGAAGTCCGTGAAATCATCTTCTTTATATATTCTCTTATAGGGGCTATCTCTTATAACCCGGTGTCTTTAGCTTGAGTTCAATCCGCATGTCACCTTATGTGGATATATGACTCCCCCAGCTCTGTGTAATGCTCTTTCCTGATGCATACTACAGCAATTACTCAGGATGAGTAAACTGGGCATTGATTTGGGGATAATAAACTCCCCCTGCCCTGTGCACATTCTCTAGTGAGCCTCATGGCTCCAGTCACCAATTCAAAATCTTATTATCCTGCTTTTATTTTTTTTTCTACACTGCCTTTCTGTTGTTTCTTTTTCTTACCGTCTTCCTCTTCTGTGTAAATCTGTCATACAGGGGTGGCCACTAACTTTTTGGAAGCATTAGAGCCATATATGGCCTGTTTCCTTAATTGAAAATTGCTCCAGCAGCTGATGGAACTAACTTGGTGACGATCTTCTAGTAAGAACTGAATAAAGAGAAACATCACTAAATGTGTCAAGACAAAAAAGAATACTCCTTCCATTAGATGAGAAGTTGAACCTTTGACTTCTAAGACATTTTCCGATTCTTAATGACTATTCCTTGAACACTCTCATCTGTATTAGGATATGTTAATTTCCTGACTGAATTATTCTATGCCACCTCCCCACATCACTTGGCCTGTGTAGACTGAACCCTAGTGAGTTTAACAAGCATTTAGCCGCTTGTTAAAATCAAGCTTCTGGAACCTTAATTAACGATTGGCTTGTCACTAGTTTTATTTTATTTGAGACTCTGACTTTTCATTTGAGGGCAAATTATGCTCATCATTTGGCTAAACCTCAGCTGTGGTTATCTGACAATAGCCTTTTATGTAGCAAACTTTTATGACATGTCACACTGACGTGACATTCATTTCTCCATAACTTCATTCACTTAGGTCTTCACGTTTCTTCTTTTCACTGAATGCTTTCCTCGTCATGTAAAATATGTAGTCATTCAGAAAAATATGAGATGGGAGGAAAAGGAAGGATCATGTAGAATGTAGGTTAAATATGAAAATGTGGGATAAGAGTGAAGTAAGCACATGATAGGAAAGGAGAAAATTAATATCACATGTCCAGAATGTGCTAAAAATATTGTCCCTTAGGGTCCTATACATGAGTCACAACTCAAAGACATGCAACACACACGCACATTCATGCACACACGCCATATGTTATACTGAATGAAGGTTTGATTAAAGGATTAAAACATTTTCTTTAAGCTTAAAAAAAGCAAATATATCTTTCCTGCCAAATTCTATTCAACTTATGCCAGAAGAAGGAACTAACACTGAAAAATAAGGGAAAGAAAGCATGCAACTTATAAAAGATTAAATACATTTAGAATTGTCTTAACTGTGTATAGTTGAATACATACAAAACTTTAAAAATCTACAGCAAAATATTGAATTCAAAATAAAGTTTACAAGCAGTACTAATATAAAATTATAATTTAGCTAGTTGTATTTTACATGACAATGAACACACAGAAAATAGTACCTAAAATATACTTTGTAAGTATATTGTAAACAAAATTTAACCAAATGTATTTAAGACTAAATCACCCAAGTTTTTGTTTATAGCTTATAAAACCACATGCTAAAAAGTGATGTTTCACATTCATCTGACTTGTAAACCAGAAGAATGGAATTTGGAGGATGCTCACTCTTACATGCAGAACTGACTTTAACATCTTCAGTTTTCTAATGACACAGGCAATTAAAGAGAAAGAAAACAACTCAGAGAAGAAAGAGCACTGAATGCATTTAATGCCATTAGTTAAAAGTAAATTTAAATGGATAAATGTCGTGTACATGGGAATGTGATTAAATAAATTGTGAATTAAGCTGGAATAATAGAAAATATAGAAATATAGAATAGAAAATGTAAAAATATGATAGAAAATATAGAAAAATCTGCTTTATTAGATATGAAGACTTAAAGAGAGTAATTAAAATTGCAGTAATATAGAAATATATATTTAAATATAATTTTCAGGAAATGAATATTTGTAGTAGAAAACACAAAATAGAAAAAAATCTACAAAAATTACCTGTCCTTCTTGAAAATACTGAAATTTGAGTAACAAACTCCCAAAACCCATTTTTTGTAGATTACAATCCATGCAGTTAAAAAAAAAACCTATAAATTAAAATTTAAGAAAAGGCCTTTTAAACCATAAATAATTCTCATTAAATAATTTCTCATAAAGACTATTAAATAATTCTTATACAAAATTATTAAAAAGCAAATATTAACATATACAACAATATTAGCAGTAAAAACTCCCATTCATTAAAAATAATTTAAAGACAATAAAAATTTAAGAGTTGGAATAATTGATTTTTACATATGCAAACTGGAAAATGTTTAGGATCTAGAGTATACAATGTATCCTGCAAATCATAAGCATAAACAAATAATAAAATTTTTAAAACTTTAATAAGTAAAAAAATACATATACCAAGATAATATTATTTTCAATTAGCTAAATACAAAATAATATTCTAAAGAGATATCATTTCATTTATTCTACTGGTGAAAATAAATCATAAAATATCATATATAAGCATATATAAGTATGTGGAACAAACTGAATCAAGATGTCCAGCTGAAAACTACAGAGACTACAGAGACTTGGGAAGTATCTTATAGAAGCTCTTAAGTGTGTAAACAATCAGTGCTAAGTAGAAAAATACAGATGACCTTATGTTATAAAGTTTGAATCCTACTTCTTAGGATATACTGTTTAAAATCTCACTGGTAGCAGAAAATGGACAAATAGTCCTTGTTCTTGGATGGATAGAATAAATATAGTAAAAAAAAATGGCCATACTGCCAGGCGTGGTGGCTCATGCCTATAATCCCAGCACTTGGGAGGAAGAGACAGGAGGATTGCTGAGTTCGAGGCTTGCCTGGGCTTCATAGTGAGCGCAGGGCCAGCCTGAACTATAAAGTGAGACCCTGTCTCAAAAAAAAATGGCCATATTACCAAAACTGCTGTACAGGTTTAACTCAGTCCCAATCAAAATACCAACAGCATGGGCCGGAGGGTTAGCTCAGTGGTTCCGACGCCTGCCTCACAAGCGCAAGGTCCTGAGTTCGATCCCCGGTAACCACATATAATTCTGGGCATAGACACACGCCCACCAACAATCAACACCACATACCACAATGCCTGACGTGGTGGCTCACGCCTGTAATCCCAGCACTCGGGAGGCAGAGACAGGAGGATTGCTGAGTTCGCGGCGGCTTGCCTGGGCACCATAGTGAGCTGAGGGCCAGCCTGAACTACAAAGCGAGACCCTGTCTCAAAAAGCAAAAAAAAAAAAAAAAAACCCAACAGCATTCTTTAGATAAATTCAGAAAAAACTACTAAAATTATGTGGATCCAGAAGAGATTCAGAATAACAAAAGCAACTGTGAGTAACAAGAGTTAAACTGGAGGCATCATAGTCCTGAATTTGAAGTGATATTACAGAGTTGCATTGGTACAAACAGACTGGTACAGGCTCAGAACAGATGTGAATCAGGAGAACAGAATGAAAGATGGAGAAACAACCCCAAGGACGTTCAACAACTTGATGCTTGACAAATGGGCAATTCATACTGAAAGAAAGATGCCTCTTTAATAAATGGTGCCAAGAAAACTGATATCCATATGCGGAAGTCCAAATCCAGACCTGTATCTTTCACGATGTAATAAACTAACATCAAAATGGAACAAAAATCAAAACAGAAACAATCTACTGAAAGGGGAAATAGGCAAAATTCTTGAAGTCATAAGGCAAGCAAGACTTTCTGAATAGAACTTTGGTTACACAGCAAATGGTACAAAGAAGCAACAAATAAGATCATGTCATATTAAAAATTTTCTGCACAGCAAAAGAAACACCACCAGAGGAAGAGAAAATCTATAGAATGGGAAACATTTTTGCCAGCTATTCCTCAGAGGATTGATACCTGCAGTACATAAATATCTCAAAAAATTAGTCTATCCCAAATAAAATATCCAAACAAAAACTGGCAAAGAAAATGAGGAAGGACTTCTAGGCAGAAATAAAAATGATCAATAAATAAAAGAAGAAATATGTTTTCCTTTTTTATTGCCATCACATTTTTTCTTTATCCCTTATGTTGTGGGGTGGGTAAGGGAATGGGGAAAAATGAGAATTAAATTGTGTCATATACTGGTACATATTCCCAGTATCGAGTATGATCATGATATGATGTGTATGTACAATGTACCCATAAAGATAAAAATTAAACAAAGAAATATGAAGAATAACTTGACATTAAATAAATGAAAATTAAATCAACACAGACATTTACTTCAACATAGTAAACTGAAGCTCATAACTGTGAATTGATAATAATAGCATAGAACTATTTTTCAAGGTAACAGAAAAACTTGAATGACACACTTCAAAATTTTTAAACTCCATTAATACATTTGCCATGATACTATCACCTAAGCATTATCCATGCATTTTTGACATGTTAGTAGGTTAATAAAAGCATTTGAAATTTCATCATATGCATTGATTGCTAGATAGTAGATTTTCATTTATTGTAATTCATATTTTCCTAGAAACTGAGGCCACGCTAATTAATTAACTGATAAAATCTGTAGTAGACCTATAATCATTCTGTTACTTTACTGTTTTGTTTAATTATAGTATGTTTAAGAACTCTTTACTTTCAAATGAACATATACAAATGAAATATATAACATTATATATATATGTATATGTATATTCCCTCTTATAATAGCATCAAGGGAAAGACATAACTCCTTAATCCTTTGCCTCTGTTTGCTGTACCTATCGTGTATTCTCTGTTGCCTGTTGTTCCATGAAAGGAGGAACCGTGGGCACAAACACTTCCAATCTTTGCCTGTGACACAAGGATCCCCAAAATGAAAGGAGAATATTTCTTTTCTTCTTTTCTAAGGGAGAATATTTCCTAATGGTTCTTGGAAACATTGAAGAGAGTAGTTTCGCTGTTTTAGCTGTTGTCATTGTTTCTTAGCCTGGCTCACGCACCCCAGCTATGACCAGGGAGCCTCAGTCTCTTCCTTGAAGGAGGGTTAGAGCACTATCCTCCACACCATTTCAGATAAGGTGACAGAGGGCGAAAATCATACACTGATTTACTCAAACTCATGGCAGTATGGAAACATGTTTCAATTCTCCTGAGTCTCATATCAATATTTCTTCATACAGTTTTAAAAGGGCATCTTGTTGTGGAGCTTGGGGCACCCCACTCTTCAAAATAACCACCACCCGAGTGGGCAATATAGATGGTCGCTTCAAACAACATCATCAGGAGTTGATTACAGGATTACTTTTGAGCATGGAGGATGGAAGTTGAAACAAACAGATCCTGGTCTCTCTGGATTCTGACATGGAAGTATTTGTTCCCACAAGTGCATTTTCCTTGCAAGTGTTGGACGAGACAACACTCTCCAGCAGACAGATAGATTAACTCCCAGTGGTAGCTATAATTTTCTTAATGATAAAACCCTTTGGGGGCTAATTTATACATCATCTGTTTTTGGCACTGAAATCCTTCTTAAGCATTTCAAAGAGCATGCTCATACTAATAAAACACCTGAAGCAACACTTCGCAAATATCTGCTCTTCAGTAAGGGGATCATTATATTAATTTAAATGCAAGTCACAGCTGTATGCATTTAGAAAACAAGCAAAAAATATTTATTAAGTACTGAATGCTCAAGCTCTTTTTGCAAAAAAAAAAATAAATGAACAAAGAAATGTTAGAACACTTCTAGATAACCAGGGTGAAATGATTAAGTCACTAAAAACTGTTTACTGTCACATTCTAGAGTGCTTGCTATAGACGATGACATGACTGCAGGGGCTTGGCAAAAGAATATGTGTTAGAGACAATGGCTGTGAGGGTCTTGAAGTAGAATTTGAGTTGATGAATGATTCAGAAATGAAGGAGAGGGACCAAGCAAAAAAGTATATCTTAGTGGGGAACATACCAACAATTGTGCTGAGGTAGAGTAACCCTAAATTATCTTGATATTTTATCGAATAACTGTCGCATGCAAGATGACCTAAAGCACAGAAAGATGAAGATGTCAATCTTTTAGAATTTCTATTAGTAAGGAGTTAACGAGAGAAGTAATTATATAAACCTTGAAAATATAAGACAAGGCGGCTTACCCAAGAAAGATTCAGAATTACTGGGACAGCCTTAATAAAACTAGGCAACTTCTGCTCACTCAAAAGTTTGTAATTTAGGGTGGTCAGGGCTGACCCAGTGAGAAATCAGAAGTCCGATATTTAAATGTGTAGCTATGAATAAGGCGAGAAAGAAATCCAAAATGAGAGAGAGGCAGCAGAATGAATGGTGAAGGAGAGTCATGAAAAGCATAAAGGAAGAATGGACAGGTTCCATGTCTGATAGAATTTTCAGAAGTCAGTGTCATTAATGCCGAACCTAAGAGGTAGAGATCATGATGAAGCAGTTGTCAAGCACAAAAGAAGCTGAACCGTTTCGACAGGGTAGAGGTAATGAAAGGTGGATACAGACACGTTGGAATTTGAAATCAGAGGTCTAGGGTAATCATCACATGGCTGAACTCCTCAATGTCTTTGTAGACTTAGCATTATACAAGAAGAGGGCATGATTTAGTATTAAGCCCAAGAGGAAAAGAATGAGGAAAAAAAATCAAGAGAATTCTTGCTAAAGTTGGATAGAGGCTCTCAAGTAAGTTTAGTCCAAGCAGGAATCAATAAAGGCAATCATGTACAATCAACACTTATGTGGATTTAAGTCATGTGATTCAAGAGCTTAAAATAGAGCTGAATTAGACCAGATGGCTGCTTTCTGAGCAACAGCGTAGGTGCAAGAATGCTTTACTTAAAGGAGATTTCACTGAGGTGTTACTGGCAGACAGCATTTTACGGCAAGGGAGGCAGGATTCAGAGTAAATCACAGCCGAAGTGGGTGTAGCATAAGCAAGGCTTTATGGAGAGGTATAAGTGCTTCTTCTTATATATATGCAGCATCGAAGAGACAAAAAAAATCACTTGAAGGTTTTCTGTCAAGCTGCACAACTCTTTTCCCATTCACAGGCAATTTACTTCGAGCCAAATCCTGAAAAGAAAATCTTGACATCTAGCAAAGGGGTTAACCTTTCAGGGAGCTTTTCAATATTTATACCTCAGAACACTTGATAAGTTTTCCCCATTCAGGATAAGACCTGCATATAGACCGAGGGGATTTTACACCACTGCCCTGGTTCGTATCTGCATGTAACTCTACACAGTTACTTCTTGTCACCTTCCCTGTGGTTGTCAGGGCAATTTCACCTGCTTTGCCCTTATTCCAAGGTGGGAGATATAAGTTAGCAGACTTTGATTAAATTTTCATCGAGTAGTTATAGCAGTTTGGGGAAAACCGACATCCTATCAATGTAGAATTTTACAATCCAAAAAAAAAGGACATCTTCCCATTTACTGGCTCCTTTTAAATTTCTCTCAGTAGTGTTTTGTAGTTTTCAGCCCACAAGGTGCAAACACTCTGCTAATTTTATCATTAACTACTTTGGCTCGTTGGTAGATTGCACGTTTGACTTCAATTTCTGATTGTGTATTCTTTTTGTAAATTGATTTCATGTACGACAAATCTAAACTCGTTTCTTACTACTACTGAAAATCCCATAGGATTTCCTAAATATGCGATGCCCAATGCAGAATAAAAAGGATTTTCTTTTTCTTTAATTTGAAGAGCTAAATCTGGTTCTTTTCACCATCTTAGCCAGAACAAATTATATCTGTAATATTTGTATTTGGAGCTAATTATTAATTTTATCAAAGTGAAGTTTATGATTGCTTTACATTTGCTTTTTATTACATCTATCAAACATATTTGCATATCAATGTTTCTCTACACAGATTTTTAAATTTTATAGTTTGAGCTTTCAGATTTAAATCTGTAATCAACCTAGAATAGTCATTTCTTAAGAGCTAAATCAGCTTCTATTTTTCAACTTTTTTAGTTCTCAGATTTCTTTCTTTTCTTTTTATTTACTGATTTCATTTTTTGAGACAGAGTTTTGCTATGTAGCTCCGGGTGGCCTGGCATCAAGGCAATGCTCCTGCCCTCCACCTCCCGAGAGCTGGGATCATGCCGAATGCCATCATTCCTGGCTTCTGATTTTCTTTTTATTTTTTGAGACAATGTCTTGCCACCAGGTCCTGGTTCCTGTTTTGTATTTTCTTAGTCTCATTTTGAGTGGTTAATTTGGAAAATAAAGTTGACCCAAAATAATTTTAACAATACAGCTAAAATATAATAGCTTAGTATTAATATATAAACACCCTATTCTTATACAGTTCTGTCCTACCATATTATATCGTTGCCCATGATTGTGTTATTTGTGTACTCATTAATAAAGAATCATAATTAGAGTTTTATGCATTTGACTTTTCAATTATACAGAAAAAGAAATTTAAAGACAAATGTCCATGAATACTAACTTTCTATTTATCTATGTAAGTGCTTTTTCTGAAATTCTTTGTTTACTCATGCAGTTTCACATTGATATTTCATGCTTTTATATTTTAAATTAAAGAATACTTTTCAAGCCGGGCGTGGTGGCTCACACCTGTAATCCCAGCACTCGGGAGGCAGAGACAGGAGGATTGCTGAGTTCGAGGCTTGCCTGGGCTACATAGTGAACTCAGGGCCAGCCTGAACTACAAAGCGAGACCCTGTCTCAAAAAAAAAAAAAAAAAAAAGAATACTTTTCAAAGTTCCTGTATTTTAGATCTATTAATAATAAACTCATTTGCCTTCTGTTTATTTGGAAATGTCTTAATTTCTCCTTAATGCTTGAACTGTATGTTCAATAGATGTCGAGTTCTTGGCTGACAAGTGGTTTTCATTTTGGGTTTGTTTTGTTATTCCTTCCCATATACTTTTTGCCTTTTGGCTTCCATGATTTCTGATAAGAAATCAGCTGTTATTCTTATGTTATTGATGATTCACTGTATGTGATAAGACTTTTGTCTTGCTGCTTTAAAATTCTCTAAATTTTGACAATTAATAAAAGTGCGTCTGAATGTAGATCTTTTAAAATTTATCTTACTTGAAGTTCACTGACTGTCCTGAATGCTTGTCAACATCCCTTGTCTATCATCATGACATTAATCTCATCATAATAATTTTGGGCTGCTGTTTATTTTAAATGTTTTTTAGACAAGTATCTGTCTCCTCTTTAGATATCTAATACACATACGTTGGTATTGCTGATGGTGTTCCACAGATTCCTCAACTTCTGTTTATTTTTCTTCATCTTTTCTCTCTTTAAACCTTATCTAAATTTACTTATGCTCAAACCTGCTGTTGTGATTTTTACTTCCAGGATTTCTGTTGTTTTTTGTGGATGAAATCCATGTATCACTTCTAGAATTTCTATTGGTTTCTATTGATAAAAATCACTCTATTGGTATTCTTGTGTTGTTCATATGTTATTTTCCTAATCTTTCCCTCATTACTGATGCCTATAGCTCATGCCTTTCTTTAGTTCATTTGGCACATTTCATATAATCATTTTAATGTTTTTCTCAAAGTACTTCTAAAGTTTAAGCTTTCTGTAGGAAGGCCTCTGTCAAGTTCTTGGATCTTTTTCATGAATAAATCAAACTTTTCTGTTTCTTCTGATGTTTTGCATTTTTATTGTTATTACTATATTAAGAATGAGAAATTCTAAGTATTACAGTTTGTTAAGTAAAAGTCCACTTTTCTTCTCTTTAGGGATTCTTGATTTGGTTTGTTGAACACTGGTACTATCCTTTTTTGGCTTCTCCAAACTAGTTTTGTAAAGTGGGTATTTCTAACTGTCTATGATCACTAAACAGCCTTTCCTGGGAAGTCATCAAGTAATCTAACAGAGATTTTCATAAATGTCTAGCTCCAAAGCAGAGGAAATTTGTGTGTGTGTGTGTGTGTGTGTGTGTCTTTTGTGTTTGGGTGTATCTGTCTGTGTGTATGTAAAGGGTGAGGAGTACTGTCTCCTCAAGTCTTCTGAGGGATAGGCCCAAGTAAATTTAGTGTTGATTTATAGTCATAAAAAAAGAAATTTCTACATTGAATTTTCCTAGTAACACAAGCCTGGCCAAAATGAAGAATCATAGAGTTTTAGGGGACAAGTTTTCAATTACCCAGTTTCTAGATACCATTTTACTAACAGGAAATGTTATTCCCACAGTCAAGCCCAAACTTGGCCACTGGTTTAGACATGCTGTTCCCATAAGATCAAGAGTTTCTCTTTAAACAAGCCAAATTTCTATTCAAGTGTGAGTAATTATGTAAGAAAACTTTTCTTCTTTATCCTTTGGTCAATTTTTCTTTCCCTTTAAGAGAAGAATTTGTTGTATAATACAGTTTACCTCTGATATATGCAAAGGCATATGTGTATTAGTTTTCTTCAAGAGTATGATAGCTATCCTTGATCATTTCCTCTTTGAGAGATAGTAGAGTCAGGTTTTTAATTTCAGTAAGTGCACAAACAAAAATATTCTTTGGATTTTAATTGGATTTGCTGTTCATATAAGTTAAATGTAAAATTGATACTAAAGGCCGGAGACTTAGCTTAGTGGTTCCAGCACCTGCCTCGCAAGTGCAAGGCCCTGAGTTCAATCCTGGTAACCACATACAACGCCAGGTGTGGTGACTCACGCCCACCAGCAATCAACACCACATACCACAGTGCCGGGCGTGGTGGCTCATGCCTGTAATCCCAGCACTTGGGAGGCAGAGGCAGGAAGATTGCTGAGTTCAAGGCTTGCCTGAGCTACATAGTGAGCTCAAGGCCAGCCTGAACTACAAAGCAAGAAACTGTCTCAAAAAAAAAAATTGATACTAAAATTTTCAATCATCAAGATAACTGGCAATTTATATATCTCTTCTATCACATCTTCAAATAAACAATTATTTTCTTCATAACATTCTTATAATTTTGTTGGGTTTCTCAATATCTTATATTTTATTTGAAAAATGGCTTTCCAAAATATTTCCTCACATAGTATAGAAAAATAATTGTGTGTACTGGTTTTTCTATCCAAATATGTGCTCTTTAAATAATTTAATGATTCAACTGTAAATTCACTGGAAATAATATCTGAATGATTATAACATATGAAAATGTCCATTTGCTATTCTAGTATCTATTGGGTTTTTTTTTCCTATAACATTGTTGCCTTGACTAACAACTGTAGCATAATATCAACTGGAAGGGACAGTAGTCCTCAGTCATGTTGTTCTGTAACCTTAAAGAAAATACTCTAAATTTCACCATTAGGCATCATTTTTCATCACAAATTTTTTCTTTTACCTATTTTATCAGAACAATTACTTTCTAAAGTTTTTAATTCTGTATTTCATCAAGAATGAACATCGGATTTTATGATTTTTGGCTGAAAGTTATTTTGCTTAAATTTAATATGTCAGTATGATCAAATATATTAATTAATATCATAATAGTTAACTAAATTACTTTTTTGTTATGATAAAGCAACCTTGGGCAAGTGTGTATACATATGCTAAAATTAGTTGATATAAGTATTTACACCTATGTAGTATTTAAACTCATGTCTGTCTTTATTTACTGTTGTATCTATAACATCAAGAGCTGACTTTAACACAACAATATTCTGTAATTGTATTTTGAAAATATATTTTTCTCCTATATTTTTCCCATTGTCCATGGCAAGATCAGTACTATTGTTAAATTGCCAGTGAAAAAGTTAGTGAAATTGAATAATGATCAACACAAATGATGAAAATTTGAAAATACAGAAAAGCAAGAATCATAAAGTAACTAAACATATGACAGAATTCACTAGTCTAAAATATATGTAATTACAACCTCAAAAGAAAAATAAAACTGAAAATAATGAATTAAACACATATTTAAGAAAAAAAGAATGATAAAATTTAAACCCAAAAATTGAACTACACCAAATTCAGCCCATTTTATAACAAATGTAGTGAGAAAATCATAAAAGGAGCCAGAAAAAAAAACCACATTATCCAGAGAAGAATGAAAACAAATCAAAAAATGCTTATTTTCTAAAATTATGCAAGCAATATGACAATGGAATAATATTTTTAAATGTTGTCAGAAGTATCTACAGATTTCTATACCCAATGAAAATATCCTTCAAAATTTAAGATAAATAACAACGTTATTAGACAAACACTGGGTAAGCCAGCAGCACACGACTGAAAGTATGAAAAACAGAAAATATTTCAGTTTGAAGAAATATGATTCAACAAGAAACTTCTTCTATGGACAAAATTATAAGTGCTAGAAATTGAGTACATGAAAGTAAAGTTTAATGTTTTATTTCCCTGTATTTAATTGCCTAAAATACAATTTACCATTCAATCAGAAACAATAATATTGTTGTGTATTCACAACATTTGCAAAAATAAAGAGCAAAATTATGATATAAGGAATAGAAAAATGAAATTGGAAATATTTGAGTATACAATACCAAGCATGAAGTAGTATAATTTTTGAAGTAGACATATAGAGTAACTGCTGTAATAATTTCTTAAAATATACCTAATGAACTATAGAGAATGATATTTAAAAAGCATAGAAAATAATATGTGATAAAGCTGGAGAGGTTGTTGGAGGGAAATTACACTATAAAATCCTTATATTATAAAAGATGAAAATTTTAATACTAGGTAACTAAGCTTCCACATTAATAATGTAAAGAATAAATTAATTACAAACAGAAAGATATCAAATATATTTGAAAATAACTAGATAAAAATAAAGTCATAAAAACAGAGAAAATAAATAAAATCAAAACAAGTTCTTTGAAGGGATGAAAAAAATAGCCAGAGGGCTGGAGGGTTAGCTCAGTGGTTCCGGCACCTGCCTCGCAAGCGCAAGGTCCTGAGTTCGATCCCCGGTAACCACATATAATGCTGGGCGTGGAGACACACCCACCAACAACCAACACCGCATACCACAATGCCGGACGTGGTGGCTCACGCCTGTCATCCCAGCACTCGGGAGGCAGAGACAGGAGGATTGCTGAGTTCGCGGCAGCTTGCCTGGGCACCATAGTGAGCTCAGGGCCAGCCTGAACTACAACGCGAGACCCTGTCTCAAAAAACAAAAAAAACAAAACAAAAAAAAAATAGCCAGAATGTCAAAGAGACAAAAGGAAGATAGAAGAATTAATATCATTTAAGCACAGGAAAAATTAATAGTAATCTTAAGATATTTGTGAAATGTAAGCACTTTGAGAAAGAAAATGCAAAATAATATTGGATCAACAAGCAAGTAAGCAAAAAACACTGCCACCCGAAATAGAAGAAAAAGTAAACTTTTCATTGCTATAGTTCTAATTGATACATGGGACATTTAATATTGTTGACATGTCTGTTCCCTACTATTAGATCTATCATTTCAGTATAGCACCTATTAAAATTTCAAAATCTCAGCATGTTTCTTTTTCTGGGGGAGAGAGAGAGAGAGAGTGTGTGCGTGCACACATGCGTGCCTGTATGAGTGCAAAGAAATGGAATATCTCAGTTTTAAAAGAGTGACAAAATTGGAGGACTCACACAAACCAATTTCAAGACTTACTATAAATCTGCATTAATCAATAGAGCGTGCTATTGACAAAAGGCCAGACACAGATATTAATGAAGCAGTGAGGAGTACAGAGGTAGATACATCTACATAATAAGTGGGTTTTGACAAATATCCAAAGGCAATTAGATGGAGAAAGGAGGGCATTTTCAATAGATGGTATTGAAAAAAGATGGTCATCCATGTAACAAAAAAATCATAAAACTCAAATTATGTCAAAGAGGGTGAAATAAAAAGAATCCCATACCATTAAATATGGAATATAAACTTAAGCAACCTTTCCAAACAGGTAGCCCTAAAATAGCCAGTAACATGTTCAGGAAAAATTACTTAGGCTACTGAGAGAAAAATAGCTTTCAACCCATGATATATGTACAATGAAACTTGTTTGAGCACCGCAGTGCTCTGTATGGACTTCTGACAGGAGCCAAATTTAAGTATTTGGGCTCCAACTACTGAAAGAACTCTTAATGTATGTATGAAAGGCTATCGTTTGAACTGGAAGAAATTAATTACAAATGAAAGTTCAGAAGTTCAAAAAAGAACGCATAAATTGAAATACAGAGGTAATATCAATAGATATTGACCAGGTTAAAATAAAAATTTGATATTTTAAATTATAGTATTTAGATTCCATATAGATTGCAAGCACAGTGGTTAGAGACAATATGTACTTATATTAGGAAGAAATGACAGTATCTGTTAATTTTAGATTTTGATAGGCTAAAGAATTTTCTTACATTTTTCACCATAAAAATAAAGGATCAGGTATGGCATATAATTTCTAAATTTTGAGAAATGTAATCAATCTTTTTAAAAGCATTAAAAATAATCTAGAAATTATTAGATAAATTGAAAAAACTTGGTGTATTATAGTTATATAAAGATACTACTATTGAATATAAATTTAAAGAAAAGACACCAGGGGAACCTGAGGAGGTAAGTTATTTAAGGAAATTTATATAACAATGCAGTGAGTACATATAACCACATCTCAAAATGATTGTAAGCTGTGTGGATTGTAAATATGTGCTAACAAAATTGTAAAATATTTTTTAAAACTCTAAAGTTAAAATAAAAATCTATATTCATCTTAAAAGAGGCATTTGCAAATCATGGGGAAAAGGGGAAAGTTTTTAAAAAAGAAAAATAGTGTGACAATAACATAAGTAAATACAGGTGTACACTCAAAAGTGAAATAATTTAGATCTAATTGAACTATCATCACAACAAAGGAAGAAAAATAGTTTCAATGCCTACATATTTGATAATATAGACTCAAAATATAAAAATAGAAAATTTGGAAGAATTTTTAAAAGTCTACCATCATGGTAAGTTATTTTAAGGTAACA
>PVIC010029087.1:0-22746 GCA_004025085.1 Thryonomys swinderianus
AAATAGTGATGTCTACATGTTATAAATGGGGAGAAAGATGCAAATAGAGGCAGACCCTGCTCAGCATGAATGTATCTCCTAAGGTGTTTGTTAGAAGCCTAGTCCTCAATGCAACAGGTTGGGAGATGGGATCTAATGAAAGGCATTAGGTCACTAGTTCTCATGAATAAATTGATGCTAATTATAAGATGGGTCTGGAGACTGTCAATTCCATCTCTTCTAGTTTCCCTGCCATCTACCATGTTATGTCACACCAAGAAGAAACCATTTGCCAATACCTTGAGAATAGACGACCCAGCAACTATAACAGTGAGAAGTTAAGTGTTTCTTTAGGAATTATCTGGTCTGTAGTATTCTGTAACAGCATCACAAAATAGAATGACAGACTTCAGTGAAAGTCATATGACTTGCCCATGGCCAAGCAGTGGTGAGCTAAGCGGAACAAGAACTCTACTTCCACAGAATGCTTTCTAGCAATCGCAGGCATAGTTCAGTCCTAGCTTCACCTCTGCAGTATTTGGAAGCCATAAGCCTGAAGCTGTTAGAGCCCTAGGATCTATGCAGGAAATTATCCTCCTGTGTATTCATGGCACCCAGTAGAGATTTCTGCTCTTTTGTCATAGTGCCCAGTAATACAGTAGATGAGTAGATGACAGGGACTCAATAAGTCTCACTGAATGAATGAATGAATGAATGAATGAATGAATGAATGAATGAATACTGACTTCAGACTGGTGAAGCTTGGATGATGTGGTAACTCCGCCATTCCTCCATCTATGTAGCCCAAGAAGAACATTCAGTTTTCATTCCCTTAAAACAATAAAAAGAAAAAGACCGTTCACTGGTCATAAAGTGATTCTCTTGAAATTTTATATGTACACTAATACCTCTTAAAAATCTACCACAAGTTACTTCCTCAGCCTTTCCTTTCCACCACTCCTAAATAAAAGCACTGGGAGATACATTCCCAATTCACAGTTCTGGTCATTTTCCTTTCCCTGCTCCATGAATTCAGTTTCTTGTTTAAAAAAAAAAGTCAAATTGGTCAAAGAGAACAAATCCCTGTAGGTTTGAAGATGTACCATGAAGTAGCCTGTAGCAGGTATAAAATTTCTTTAGTGTGCTCTAGTGTTTTATCTTTTAATATCTCATGCAGATTTCACATTTCAGTTCCTGTATGTGTATTTAGCTAATATAAAAATAATTATATGAAATTACTTAGCAATTAAATTATTTGAGTTTCCTTTCTCACTGACATAAGAAAAACAAGTCAATTGAATGCTCAAGAAGATGTGCTGTTCTTGCACCAAGATATGCTGTTTTCATAATGCTGTTCTGTATACCCTGTTTCCTCCACCAGACTGTGGCACTCCATTAAGAGTTGCACAGGCAGAGAGACTCTAAGCCAAGGCCAACCTCCCATGCCAGTCACCCAGGAGCTTCTCTTGCCCAATTTCCCCACCAGGTTCGCCTCTTACTCCTCCCAGATCCACATATATGGTGTAATAGCTTGGATATGGTTTGTGCCCCAGGGTTTTATGTGTTGGGAACCTGGCTCCCAATGTGGTTATGTAAGAGATGATGGGGGCCTTTAAGAAGTGGGGCTTAGTAGCAGATGGTTAGGTCACTGGGGCACTGACTTCAGAAGGGATTGACATAATAGCTCTCTTGAGAGCCCTGTTAGTTTCCAGAATGCATTGTTTTGAAAGAACAATTCTGCCCCTCCCTGGGATTTCTTGCCCTTCCATGCAACCTTTTGCTCTTGTATACAATCCTGACACTGTGTTGCAATTCTCTTATAGTCCTCACCAGAGCTGAGTGAAAGCCAGCACTATGCTCTTGAGGTTCCATAAAATTTTTCTTTATGAGCACACTCCTTTAAATATTTCATTATAGCAACAGAAAGTGTCCTGAGACCCAAAATTGAATTGGCCCAGATTCTTGCAGTTCCTTAAATGCACAACTCTGGAGGTTAGCAACCAGAAACCCTTCTGCAAGTTCAGGCAGCACTGCATTGGGCCCTAGGCTGAAATCACTTTGGCCTGCAGTTCCCTCCCATGTGAACAGTGTCACTGGGACAATTGTTGTACTCTTTAAATGGCAGAAAGCAGCAGCAGCTTGGTGCCTTCTCTGTACTCTGTGTGCAGCAACAGGAAGCTTCTGGTCTGCTTTCCTGGGTTCCCGAGTGTATAGCACTGCACCTGTCAGCCAGCGATGTGATAACAGGCCAAATCATGACCCCTAGGACAATGAGAAGACATTTCAGTGCTGCTGTTTCCAGCCCCACAAGTTAACCAGACCTTTAGTCTAACACTCATCAATGCAAAAAGAAACCCAAAATATAAAACAAACCAAAAAAGAGAAACTTTTGCCTTATCTTCTATTCCACCAAAAATGCAATAACACTCATATTTCAGGACATTTATAAAACAAAAAAAGTAGAAAGATGATCACCCACTACCACACCACATGGTAGTAAAAATACTATCAATACTGTGGAACTTCCCTTCCATTCTTTTTTCTTCATATAATCTTACTTAATTGTAATTGCAACACACATACATTTTTGCATCCCTCCTCTTTACAACACTTAAAGAGCATTAATATTTCTACATACCAAAAGATCCTAGCTAATAACAAACACATGCAATAATGGCTTTCCCATTTCTATGCCCAAAATGGAAGTGAGAGAAAGGCGGTAAAACCTAAGAGGTAAAACCAGATTTTATAGCAGCCACACAAACCTAAAAGAATTTTGTGACATGTCCCCTTCTCTGCTTCCCACTGGAGTTCCTGGCATGAGTCCATCCCCTGCAGGTGACTCTGACTCTTCCCCAAGGGTAGATCAAGTATCATACCAACCCTCTGATCCTGAGTCGTGTCTAATTCTTAAAAAGCTGTATTTATTTGTTCTGAGACTTTGAGTTGGTTCAGACTGCTTCAGCTGTAGAGACCCACAAGGGATCATCATATCCCAAAATATGCTTCCAGTCTACCTGGAAGCATACACTACAAAATTAAAAGTGACTATCAACCTGGAAGTCCTGAGATTCTGCAATGGCTCATTTTATGTTTCAACTTGACTGGGCCAAGTAAAGCCCAGATAGAAACCTTATTTCTGGTGTCTGGAGGGACATTTCAGGAAGACATGAGTAGTTGAATTGGTAGCTGAGTAAAGATCTGTCTCCATAATGTGGGTGGGCGATACCCAGTCCACTGATGATCCAGAGGAAACAAAATAGCAGGGAAATTCCCCTTTCTTCCTCTCCTCCCTCCCCAATAATTATAAATTCTGACTTCTCCTGCACTGGAGCTCCTGGTTTCCAGGACTTCAGATTTTGAAATATCGCCACTTTCTCTGCCTTCAAAATTTTTAAATTTTTAATTTAAAAAATAAACTTAATTTAATTTTATTTAAATCAAAATATCTGGTATTAAACTGCGACCCTTGTGCAGTACCACTTGAGCTAAGCTTTCAGCCCTATTTGCCTTCAAATTTTTATGTCTTCTACATTAGACTGAGGGTTATATCAACTACCCTTGATCTCAGATTTTTGAACCTGGACTGAATTACTGACTTTGATTTTTTCAGCTTATTGTGAACCTTTTGACCTCAACAATAACATGTGCCACTTCCCACATTCAATGTCCTTTTATACATCTGTACCCCTGTATTCATCTCCTATTGGGTTTGCTTCTCTAGAAAATTAGGGCTAATATACTTTTTTCTATTTGTACAAAAGTATTAACTTTCATGATGCAACTGAAAGATCCCAGGGATAAGATTCAAGTAGTCATGACTGAATCCTATCTTTGCTAATATCTGATCCTAGTTAATTCCAGAAAGGCAAAAGAAAGAATGAGTGGTTATAGTAATCATGATGATGCGATAATCTAGCATGTGGAATGATTGCCACTTGTCCAGCTGAATTCTAAACACCTTACATGCATTCTTTGATTTTACTCTTTGCAACAATCTGTTAATAATTTGTAGTCAAAACTACCAGAAACATATTTGTACTTGAACAAGAGTGCATTTATTGACTCACTGCAAGAAGGAAGAATGTGCACCATGAGAATTTCCAGGGCATCTCAGTAAGTGGAAAGAAGCTGTAACAGAGCTGGCTGTAATGGTGCACACTACAATCCTACCACTCTGGTGGCTGAGCAAGACCTTGTCTCAAAATGACAAATAACAAAGGGCTGAGATTGTAACTCAGTGCAAAGTCCCTGGGTTCAATCCCCAGTATAGAAGAAAGAGGAACTGAAAAGGAGGAGGAAAAGCAAGTGGAGGGGGAGGAGAGGCTGGAGCAGAGGAGAGAAGGCAGAAAAGTGAGAGAGAAACTGAAGAAAAAAGAAAGAGAAAGAAAGGAAGGAAGGGAGAAAACAAAAATGAAAGAAAGAAAGAGAATACATTGAGTTAGCGTTCAAGGTGAGGAGCAGAGTCCAAGAGAGGCTAGAGTGTAATCAGGAAGTAATTCTATAATTAACTGACTTGATCATTCTTATCAAAAAAGTGGAAGGAACAGATGGAGATGAACACTGTAATTGGTAAGCAGCAGTCACTTACATTATGATCCCCTGTCATCGTTATGGTTTACCCGGTGTTCTGCTTTTGTCTGCATTTGAATGTGATTATGAAGCGATCTTGTACCTGTCTCACTCAATTGTGGCTGCGGAGTGGCCTTGTCTGGTGGTGATACTCTCTGACAATGTTTGTGATCAACAGAAGGACATGTAGGCTCAGCTGTGACTGCAAGCCCAGCTCCTGCCTCACAGAGGAGGCTTTTTTCCCTCACTAACTTTATCAAATAGATACAGTTTAACATGTATAATAAGAAAGAGAAGCCAAAGCTTAGATGGGCTGAGAAATTTGCCCAAGTTCACACAGCTGGAAAGTGACAGGAATCAAATATAAGTCTGCCTCAAAAAGCAAATGCTGTTAATGATCACACTGAGCCTCTTCTTCATGCAGGGGCTTTCATCTTATTTTCTATTCCTTGGGGCTGAGGTCGGGTACATATCTATGGCACATGACACAAAATTCAAAGGGAAAATGGGCACCATGTGAAATCATGTTGCCCCGTTCCCAGTCCTGTCTCCCACTCACCCTCTTCCCACACAGGAGGACACACAGCATGTGGATAGAGCAGATCCATTGAAAGCATCACTTATGGAGACCAGCCACTGACTTATGACTCAACAAATTGCTTGTTTTTGTCCTGCTCTTCCAAAAACAAAGTCTCTGTAATTTAACAGATATCGATTAAGCACATGCTGTTTTCCTGAGACTGCTCAGCACTAGAGCAATAAACAATGGACTGGATGAGCTCTTTGACCTTGAGAGGTGCACAGTCTGGTGCAGAGCACCATGCAGATGAGTCCAGGCAGTCTGCTGCAAGGGAGGCTGTGGGAGGACTGGGTCGCTCTGCCAGGAATGATGGGGAAGACTGAGGGAGAAGGAAAACTCCAGAGAGAGAACAGTCAGTAAGAGCAATGATGTGCGGTGAGGAAAAGTATGACACACAGGGACACTACTCCTGACTCAAAGTGGACAGAGCACTGTATGCTTAGGCCAAGAGGCAGCAGTGACTGGAAAAGCAGCTAAGGGTCCTGTCACAGTGATCCACCTACAGGAAACTAAAGAGAATGTTGCCAAAAGTAAATAAACAGAAAGGATGCGAAAAGTTTAAAACACTCTGCAAATGTCATGAATTAAGTAAGTTCCTAGTCCCATCGCTGGAACAAATGAGTTGTCATTATTTGTGACCCTTCTCTAAAGATGCTCTTTTTAATCGTTATCTTTTGTAGGGGCCCCTGTTAGGGACAAAAACCATAAAGGGCGATTTGCGTTCTATTTGGAAAACAAAAGATTGTGAGCAACCGTACCCTGGGTCCTTCAACTGGATAGGCAGGACTCCCATATCTGAAGTCTCCATTGGCAAGTGCCACGTGGGATTCTCTGCTGCCCAGGTTCCATCAAAATTGCATCCAGGATAAACTATTTGAGAAGGAAGATCTAAAGGTCATGGAATCCTCCCCCACCTCAAAGCATCACAGGACTGGCCTCATCGAGTGTTAGGCTGCAGGGATTGTGTATCTGGAGCATATCAGTGTGCAGAACCTCCCTACTTTGCCATGCTGCTGTCAGGAGTTCAGCGTTCAGACACCAGAGACTGTTCTTTGTCCTGGGAACTGCTCAGGCCCTGCACTCATGTCTATCAAAGTGGTGTCCATGTGCAACCAAGAGTGAATAGCACTCCTTTAAGAACAAAGTTGTAGGTAGAAGAGGTTCATTCATCTTGAGTCTTTATGTAAACTATTACATCTACATAAATTTCCTTCTAGATGATGCTATTGAGTATGCTATCATACACAAAGCCTACTATCCTAAAGACTTGTCTTTCTCAGATATATTCTCTGACAAACACTCTAAAACATCAATCTTTCTGTTCAAATTTCAAGGAAATTTCAAGTCCAATATGGCATCATAAGAGTACAGGATTTGGAATCAGGAACTGGTCCTTCCACTTACAAGACCTTAGCTAAAAGATTAATATCTCCGTGGCTCAGTTTACTCATCCGTAAAATGGGTATACTAATAAACTGCCCAATTTATCATTAGAATTACAAGTGAATGTATTTTTGTTAGTACATGTTTGCATGCATAGGGAATACACTCATCATGGAGGATTTGTACATGTACATAACACATCTCAACTATTTTTTTAACCTCTTTCCCCTCTGCTTCCTCTAACCCTTCTCATCCTCCCTAATTACAAAAGTTTTATTTCCATATTTTTCAATTCTTTTTTTTCCTTTAAATTTCTTTCTTCTCCCTCCCATCTCTTGCTCCCTTCCCCATAAGAACAAGTTCTTTCTACTTTAGAATAATGCAGAAGCTGACACATAAGATCAATAGATTTTATCAGTATTAAAATAATAAGCTTGGCCTATTGATTTAATGTAGTTACTCATTTGTAAAATGGAAACTATATATACCCTTTCAAAAACTGAGTATCAAGCCCTAGCACAAAGCAAGTGCTTATAAATGTTCATCATTACCCAGTAAATAATTTCCCCTGTCAAAAGTAGGCTTTTTACTTTGGAGTCTCTTCCAAGTACTTCAGACAAATATAAAAATTTTCAAACAGTTTTCAGTTCATTCATGGTCACCTACAATGTGTTGGGTGCTGTAGCAGACATGGGTAAACCAGCTCTCATGCTTGCCCAAGAAGCATGTGAATCTCCAGGAAAGACAGACGCACGGACTTTATAGGCCAGCAGAACAGTGTGTCAAAGACACCTTCAGAGCCATCTTCTGAGACGGAACTCAGGCCAGATGAGCTGATCACCTGATAGGTTTTTCTCTATGTATGTGAGCAGAGTGGACAGTTGCCCACAAAGTGGGGTCTAGACTCCTTAAAATCTCATCCACACACCTATCTAGTTAATCCTCTGACACTTCTACAATCTTTTCCTCCTAAAACAAATAACTGTCCATCCAACTTTTTTCTATAATTAGCTACACATCATAGTAATAGTCATGATGTAAAAGACCTGATGTAAACCTGCACTTTCCAAAGCCAACCTCCTCCCAAGACAGGCTCAGAAAGGAGATTTATGGGCAGGCTGTGACCATAAATCTGACAAAAAAGAATATTTACAATGCAGATTTGTAAGAGAAAATTTACCTACCTCTAAAATAGTATCCTGCATGATCTTAGAAAAATGCATCACTATGATCAAAATCCCTTCTTTCCTGTGATTCCAGTCAAAGTTTCAAGTGCCCAGCTTCGTTCTGATGCAGCACTGAGCTAAACATCTGGAGGTGTTGAGGTGCCAGCTGCAGCCCACCCTCTTCCCCAGTATTTCACTACCTTCCCCAGCTCTGTTGTTGCCACAGGCTGCAGCTTTGCCCATTCTCCTCACTCTCCACAACCTCAGCCCATTCCACATGCACACTTCTGCCAAGCAGAATCAATCGTTCTTTTAGATATACATTCAAGGGCCAGGAATTTAGCTCAGTGGTTCCAGTGTCTGCCTGGCAAGCACAAGGTTCCAAGTTTGATCCCCATCAAAACACACAACATAGCACTCCACTGCAGCATCTGTCTCACTGTACTGTTCATATATTTAATGTGTATCCTCAATGTATAAGCTTTAACAGAGAGACTGTTTTTTATTCATCTTCATGGCTTGCAGAGTCCCTAGAATGCAGAAAATTATTTGAATGCAAATTTAATGGGAAATGAATTATCCCACCAGATTCTTTCATTTTACAAACAAGAAAGCAATCCCATTTGACCATGCTAGTCCCCTGCTAGATATGTACACGAAAGAATTAAAAGTTTCATATCACAGTGACATATGTTCATCCATGTTCATAGCAGCTCAGTTTGTGACAGCTAAATCTTGGAAACAGCCCAAATGCCCATCAACTCTAGATTGGATAACGAATATATGGTTTTTCTATAAAATGGAGTATTACTCTGCCATAAAGAATGATAAGTTTGAGTCATTTATACTCAAATGTATGTACCTTCAGGGCATACTCATAAGTGAAATAGCTCACAAATTTGTAAATATCATACTTTTCTTTGGTATGAGAAACTGAAAATCTAAGTGAGCTCTGGAATATATGGTAGATATTATAAGATAGAAAATATTCAAAGGGAAATGGGGTATAGGGGTGAGTAACAAGGGGAAGAAAAATATGGGTAATAAAAAAGAAACAAAGCTTATGTACATAGGGGTGGGAGTTGTAGGGTGGGTGGGGGAATGGGAAAAAATGAGAATTAAATTGTGTCATATACTGGTACAAATTCTCAATACTGGGTGTGATCATGATGTGTATATACAATGTATTAATAAAGATTCAAATTTTTTTTTGAGACAGGGTCTCACTTTGTAGTTCAGGCTGGCCCTAGCTCACTATGTAGCCCAGGCAAGCCTCAAACTCAGCAATCCTCCTGCCTCTGCCTCCCGAGGGCTGGGATTACAGGCGTGAGCCACCACACCCGGCAAGATTCAAATATTTTTAAGAAGCCAAAGCTCAGAGTTAAGTCCGACACTTTCTCACACAGCTTGGGAACGCAGAGATTCAGGTGTGTGGGAAATAGTATTTGTGAATTGAGATCATTATTTTAGTCCTGGAACCTTCTCAAGTGACACATCTATCCCTGGGCCCAGAAACCAAATGGCAGCCTTGGTCTCCTGATAGCAGTGACAGGAAACAGCACGCTGCAGCCACCAGAGTGCAGGGCGCACAGAATGGGCCAGTGAGCTGCAAAATTAAACTTCTCTTTTTAGAAGCCATTTGTGTGTTAAGGAAGAGAATAAATAAGCTAACACCATGGCCACTTAAAAAATGCACCCAGACAGAGAAGTTATTTGACTCTCTCAGGCCAGTGGGGGAAAACGAGCTTTGTAATTGAAACTGTAATGGGATGAGCTGCGCAAGGCAGGGTGAGGGCAGGACATTCTTGGAGGAGGTGTCCCTAATGAGTTGGTAGCTCAAAGTATCCATGAAAATAAAAGAGAGGCACATACAGTGAAGGGTCTGGACCTAGAAGTTGTCTGGACTCCAGAATGCAGTGGGGGGAATGAATCATTTGGAGATTATTTTGTTGTTAATTACAAGGTATGCACATTCTTTTATCCATCTTCCTGTGCCTGCATTCTCCAACCAAAGCCAGGCCCCACCTCTCCTACCCCTGGACTCCCTACATACACACAAAGGGGGATGCACATGCCCTGAATCTTCCCCCATAAAAGGCTGTGGGATAATGCTTACTATCTGGTTATGCATTTATTAAGAACATTCTCCCAGCCCAGTACTTGGTTGGAGATGTCACCAGAGATCTCTGCATTCTGGATATCCACAGTGGACGTGCTCAGAAGGTCCTGCCTGTTCTAATGGAAGAGTCTCAAGATTAACAGGAGCAGAAGATGGTTTGTAAGAAGGACCACCACACAGAATGGAAAGGGAACTTGCCCCACAGGCCTAAAATTGTACTCATCAGCCCTGAGAACTCAGACAGAATACTGATATGGCCATTTCTTGTTAGATAAATGGGGATCAGAACAGCAAGACAGGGCCAAGAAGATGCAGAAGGCACTATGTGCCGGGACCCAGCACATGCCTGGCATATTCTAGCTGCGAGGCCAGCAGGGAAGGGCAGCACCACAGTGATTTGAGGGAGCCACTCAAACTCCCAAACATCTCTGACAGGTCAGCTGTGGGCACTCAGGGCAGGAGCGATGGCACCACTGGTCATTATATGGGGCTCAAAAGGCCAGCACACAGCTGTTTCTCACCTCTGTTTACTTGAAATGAACTAGTTTTGAGGACAGGAAATTCCCTGCTTTCCTCTCTTTTGAAAAGCAATAGGACCCATTCTCCATCCCTTTCTCCATCTCCCCCTCTTCCTCAACAGTATAGCCCACTCTCTACAGGACCAGGATTCATTCAAATTGTTCTTTCATGAGTAAAATAAATTCATGCAGGAAAGCATGGGCTCAGCCTCTCCTTGGTTTGAAGTCGCAGCTGTGACACTTGCTTGACCCATCTGCATGACCTTTTGAGGCCACAGTCTTCTTCCCTCAAAATGAGAACATTGACAACCCAGTGCCATGCGCTCCCCAGCTCACTGCAGAGCTTGATGTCCCACGCGTCTAGAATGCTGAGCCTTGTGTCCGGCACATCGCATCAATCAGTCAGTGCTGGGCCTCGAGCCTGCTGCTTCTTTAAGACTGCATGCGCTTGTGGTGGGGCTGCTATAAGCGTCCTCTTTCTCACTGTGAAGTGAACAGTTCTACCTGTCAGTGTTGCCTTGGGACATCAGCAATGTGTAAGACCCCTTACACAGGTCTTGGCACCCAGGAGGCATTATGTAGATTCTGGATGCCCTCCTGCATATAGTTTGTGTGTTGCACTGATACATGGTGAGAAACAACATCAGCATCAGAATGGTCCTTGGATGAAGACATCATCACAAGGCTGGTGAGTGTCTGAGGGGAGCTTCTGAGACAAGTGCACAATGTAATACTGCAGGATCCTTTACTGTGTATGACTTTCTCCCAGTCCCTTCCCCCATCTAAGACCTGTTATCACCCTCAGGCCCTACAAGAAACAGATCTCAACATTGCTGTTTTAGTCCTCTGGTCCTAGCTACTCCTGAGACCCTTGCCCACCCATCCCACGCTATGCAAGTGGGGCTGGAGCAGCACTGTCATCTTTCTACTAAAACGTGTGTTTTCTGTCCTCTTGTCTTTTCAGGAAATAAACCATAATGGGCCAGGTCTTACTGTGTTGGCCTTCACCTTTGTTCACACCTGTTTGGCCTTCGCTTGCCATATTTTCCTTCTTCTAAATAATGAATATGCTACAGTCATCATTCACTCTGATGTTCCTGTGTACCACACCTTGTACCCATTATTATTTATCCTCACAATAAATCAAAGGGAACTATTATAACACCTCTTTGGACAGAGAGAAACTAAGACAAAGTTAGAAAATCTCTTTAAGTTCAAAGGGCTACCAAGTAAGTGGAGGAGCCAAGGCCAGAAGAGCCTGGACATTCTGACTCCAGGAGTCACTGACCTGTGGGTTTTCTGCTTCTCTAGTGAAGAAACAAATGAGGCTCTACACTCAAGGCTCTGGGTACCGAGACACACAGAGGTAAGCAGTAGAGCAGCAATTCAGGTACAGGGCTGCCCCAAGCCAAACCCAGGCTCTTCACATCCATTCCGATGTCTCCTTGGGAGTCATCATCTGACAGCTCCAGGAGGATGCCATGTACCTTCTCAGATGGACACTGAACAGGTTGCCCATCTCCTTCTGATACCCAGCCCTGGAGGATGGCAGCTCCCCAGGGCAGGCAGCTGCTTTGGTCTCCTGCACAGTACTCCGGGGTTTTGCACTCAGCCAGACCTGCCATACCTCACTTAATAGGCCTGGGGCCAAGGTGGAGACTCTGGTGCTCTCAAGTGTCATTCTATTGCCTGTGCACAGTCAACCTAGTCTCCCTAGGAATCAGACAAAGGATCTTGGAGCATGGCTTAAAGGAGAGTTTAAGATGTACTTGAGTCGGGGCTGGGATGTCATTCTCAAAAAAGAGCTAAACTTTCTTTTATCAAAGATCTGTGGGTATACATGAGATAGTTCTGAAAATGTATTGAAAAGGAAAGACAAGCTGAGTTTCTGACTGGCCAACAGTTCCAGAGTTTTCTAGGTCAAGTAACACTCCTACAGACTGTCCACCTACTGCCTTCCTAGGGACAGTACCCACTAAAGACAGCTACAGGTCAAAATACTGTAGTCTCTGCTGCCTACTATAATGGATATACTCTCCTGGTATATGGCAGGTCCATGCTGTCATGTGACTCCTGGTATTCTAGGATCTCATTCTCTCCAAAGAAATTCTAGCATCCATCCAAGTGATGTACTATCCACCATCATGTTCCTCCAGAGTCAGACACCTCAGAGCTTTCTAAGGTTATTGATGCATTTCCTGATGCCTTCCTGAAGGGATTGTAGCCTGGGCCACCAAAAGAGATACAGAGGAAGAAGAAGTGGAGATTGCAGAAAACATCCCCAGCTCCCTTACTTAGCCTTTAGATTCCTACCACATATCTACCAGAGCAGTTCCAGCATCTCAACCTCATTTAAATAGACAACACTGTGAAGTTTTTAGTTTTATTCAGTCTTTCAATCAAGCTAAGAAATCCACTTCCTGTTGCATATAGAACATTACATTCAAAGTATCTAATGAAAGCATTTGTAAATACTTTCCAATCTATTGTTAAATTCCATCCTCTGTCTGAAATTGTTAAAATCCACTTCTACATGTATCTAATGATACAAGCAGCCATATAAGCTGTCTTCCTTAAGTTAGATTTTATAGTTACTTGCGGGGGGTGATTTGTTTATTTTTTTGTACTGGGAATCAAACCCAGGGGCTTCATACTTATCTTTTTTCCTAGAGCTTTTTCATTTTTTATTTTCAAATAGGTCTTGCTAAGAAGCCAAGTTCCCCAGGTGGCCTCCAACTTGCTATAATCTTTCTTCAGCCTCCCAAAGTGCTAGAACTGCATCATGTTCCAATAGCATCACACAGTAGCTATTGCCTCCTTGCTAAGCTCTGGCCCTAGTTACAGGTATGGGTGTATCTATTAGCTTTCTTTCTTTGTTGTCTTAGCAAAGTACCACAAGCTCAGTGTTCTAAATCAACACAAAATTATGACTTCTCTGTTCAATAAATCAAAAATCTGATCCAGGTCTCCTTGAGTTAAAATTAAAATGTCATCAGGCCTACATTCCTACAAGGGATCTAAGAAGATTTTTTCTTGCCAATCCTGTCTTTTGGAACCTCCCTGTAGTCCTTGATCCAAGGCCCTTTCTCCACACTCAAAGCTGCAAGCATTGCCTCTCTCTGACCATTCTATCACCCCTAATGCTAGAGAAATCAAGGAGGAAGTGGGAGCTATCAGAACCTAGACTCACAGAGCAAGCGTCCTCAAGAAGCTGAAACCCATCACTCTCGGGAGGGAGATGTGGGGCTGGTGCCTTAGAGGAACTCTGTTTCAGCTGCACTAGGCTGGTCCTTAGAGTGTGAGAAGAAAGGTGGAGGTTACAACCAGGCCAGTGAGTGTTAGGCACAGCAGGATTGGGAGGTTGAGCACAGGAGCAGGTGACGGGGAGGAAACAAGGGCCTTTCTCCTCCACCTTCTCATCTCTTTGAAGTACCTGTTAGTGGTTAAGTCCTAACAGGAATGCCAAAGGCTTCAAATCATGGTCTGCAGAAACCCAGCCCTAGAGTCACAACACCAAGAGTTGACTCGAAGCCCACAAACAAGAGCTTAATAGTCACCACACACTAACAGGTCTTATGCCAAGAGCTGTCACGTTTTACCTCAGTTACACAAATCTTTACAATAACCAAAGGTAGGTCTTCTTATCTTGATTTTAAGAAGATATGGAGATTTACAAAGGCTAAGGAAAGTTCCGGATATCCCCCAAGGGAGAAGCAGCAGGACTGAGTTCCAAAGCCCTTTTCTTCCTTGTTACATGGAAATCTAACTCTGGCTGCACTGTAGACTGCCACAGAGAAAACTAACCAGAAAGGACATGTCAGAGCAGGGCAAGGAGAAACATCTGATGGCTGCTGACCTTCAAATGCTGATTGATGAGCCAGATCCTGTGAAATCAGAGGAAAGGATACAAAAACCATCTACGTTTCTCATCCACATCTTCCCCATGTCCACCTCTCTGCACCAACTGGCCTGCAGGTGTCCAACTGCCATGGTCACAGCTGCCAGGCTGTGGCTGCTGCCAAGAATCCCAATTCCATCCGCAGAAGCACACTGCAGGTCCTGTCCAGTTTCTTGGGTGAGATTCCAGAGTTGCAAACCAAACAGAAAAAAAAATTCAAAGATGCCTCAAATTCTTTAGGAAGAATTTTTTTACATTATTCCATATCAGAATATAAAATGAGTGTTCCTATGAGAAGATGTGAGCGGGTACCTACTGGCCTTGGGCAACATGCAGGGAGAGGATACACTCCGTCTTTAAGGTAAATCTCTGCCTCTCCTGTTCAGTTGGTGATAAAACAGCGGTCACTCTGCTCAAGTACACAAAGGCCAGCCATGCCATGGAGGCAGACTGTCTGCAAAATACCCACCCTGGGTACCAGCTGCTGAGAGCATCAGTAGCGATCTGTTATTCTTCCAAGCGGCAACAGGACTCCCAACAGGCCTAGAACAACAAAATTAATGGATTGGAAAGTAAAAATCTAATGTACAAGCTTTCAAAATCCCCCAGCCTAGCTGAATCACTGTGTACATCCAGTAAGCCACAGCCCTGGGCAGGAAGTGGCTGGGACTCTGTGGACAGGGAGAAGACAGGACAGCCAGCAGAACAGAGACCACGGGTCAACAAAATTAGCTCCTCCAAAGAAGCAACCTACCATTTTCATGTGACACGTCTCTGAACTTCAGTGAAACAAATAGTATTTACACAAACAAAAAATAAACTCCATAATGAGAGAGCAAAGAAGCAGACTTCTCCCCAGTTCACTGCTTGATGGTTAAATCATTTTTTATTGAATTCAGGTTTCATGGCCCATTAGAGGCCTGGAGGGAGAATTCTCAGGGATGCTTTTGGACTAATGAGTATTTTGCAAATTGTTTTTCTAACAGATTTGTTGTTCTTTTTTTCCTAAGAATAGTAAGAACCTTTGGTTTATGGAATCTGGCCCTGGATTTGAAAAATAACAGCAACTATTTTAATTGAAGCTAATTTATTTTTATTAGTAAGAGATCTTGGTGTTTTCTATCTTCCTGATATCTTTTTGACACCAACATGAATATGCCTCCATCAGTAAAAATGCCACAACTTCCAACACTTGTCTTTTCACATTTCTAAAATACTCTGACAAATGTTCTCTCACCTCCTCCATTAAGATATCCTTTCATGAGCCCAGCAACCCGAAGAAGACAGAACTTCAGAGAGTAGCCATACTAACTCCTTACTCCACATTTGTCTTTTAGAGATGAACAGCCCAGCATCCCTGGAAGCCCTGTTCCTCACCATTGGACAGATGCCCACATGCCAGACCACTCCTAGACGCAAGATCCTCCATCCTTTTCTCCTATAGCCACCAGAAGAGCAGCTGAAGAAGTCAAGTTTCTTGCTGGGCAACCAGGCTGATGCGTTCTGGGAAAACTCACCTCATTGGCCTCCTGGAAAGAGCCTGCCTTATCTAGAAAGAGATGCAATGCACTTAAATTTCACTTTCAGATTTTTCCATCACAGGACCCAACACTTGCCTGTTTTGCTCATTAGCGTGAAGTGGGCTTGTCACTTCCTATAAAAGAGCCCATGGTGCCTGCAGCTGAAAATGAACCATAAGAAACTATGTAGTGAGCCCTTTCCATGGGCTCAGCTCTACTCTAAGTTCTGGGAATAGACTCTCAAATCTAATCAAGCTGTATGTTCATATGCAGAAGCAGACAAATTAACGAATAAAGATAAATTAAGGCAAGTGACATTAAGTGTTCTGGAGAAAGTCAAAATAACATAACGGATAAATAGCCAACCAAAGGAAGCTAGTAGTCCTCCTTGCTTCCAAATTCCCAAGCAGTACTGAAGAAGTCCAGCAATCACCACAGAAAATACGATGCGGTGCTGAGTAGAATCAGAAGATGATTGGGAGGAAAAAAAGAAAAAGGAAAGCTCAGCAAAGAGCTTGCAAGCCATGTGAAATCATTTGGATTCTATCTTCAAGGCACTGGGCTCAACCAGATGTGGAGACATCTCAGTCACTCTGGCACCTGGAAGTGGGGAGGGTTGCAACAGAACAGGAGTAGAAGGGGCAGAGGCCACTTCAAACACCTGGTGATATTTCATCAAAAGAACTTGATGGATGACTCTATGTGGACTGGAGAGAAGCAGGGGAGGAGGAAACTCATGCTTTCTGCTGGGTAACTGGTGTACAGTGGGGAATTTTCCCTGAAAAAAGTCGCAGTTTGAGATAGGTTTCTTGGGGGCCAGAGATTTAGCTCAGTGGTTCTGGCACCTGCCTCGCAACTGCAAGGTCCTGAGTTCGATCCCAGTAACTACATACAATGTTGGGCGTGGTGACTCACGCCCACCAGCAATCAGCACCACATTCCACAGTGCTGGGCATGGTGGCTCCTGCCTGTGATCCCAGCACTCGGGAGGCAGACAGGAGGATTGCTGAGTTTGAGGCTTGCCTGGGCTACATAATGAGCTCAGGGCCAGCCTGAACTATGAAGCGAGACCCTGTCTCAAAAAAAAAAAAAATAGGTTTCTAGGAGGTTACTATAGCTTCAGATTAGATAATATTAAACCTTAAATTAGTGGAATTTCCCAAGGCAGTTGCCCCTTATGTGACCAGATGCCCAAATCTATGATTGAGAGCAAAGCAGAGTTCTGAGAATTCTGTTTCCAATAATACTACCCAGTTCCACTCCACTCCGCCAAAAACAAACAAAACAAAACCCACCAGTTTTCCTTTCCCTGGACACTCAGGGCACTGCTATTGCCCCCTGACTTCAAGCCTGCAGTTCCCACCACGTCACACCTCCCCTTGTAGCCTGAGTCTGCAGCCACCCTCCATGCCAGCCTCATCCCATGGTGCTCTTTGTGTCCCCAAACTGAGCCAGTGCAAATCCCATCACACTCTGCAGCCTCTGGTCAGCATCCATCAAAGCTCTCCAGCTCTGCCTCTGGCTCTGTTCTCAAGGTCCTCCTCAAGCTCCTTCTGAGTGTTCCCTTCTCTTTTCTGCTCTAACAACTCTTTGTAGGAGCTTAGAGCCACAAGCACATTGAGCCTCTCTCAGTTCCACAAACAGGCCAAGTATATTCCTGCCTTTGGGTGGGTTTACTTGCTGTTAACTCCAGCCACAGGTAGCTCTCCCATATATCTTTATGACTTGCTCACTTCCTTCCAGTCTTTTTCAAATGTCACCTTTTCTAAATGGCTTTCCCTGATCAGGCAGGACAAAATAACACCTCACAGGATCCTCCTTCTCTCTTCCTTCATTGTCCACTCTCACTGTACACCACATGCATGGTACAGGTCTCCTTAGGCATTGTGACTTCTTCCTAAAACCTTCCTCATCCTCATGCTATGGTGCACTGGTCAGACTTTCTGGATCCACGGGGCTCCCTGTGAAATGTCCAGCTCCTCCTAGGAATGCTGCATTCTACTGGGACTCCAACTGTTGGGGTTACAAGAACTGCATCTGTAACCTCTGCTTGGCACTACTCAGATATGAAACTTGCCTAATCCAACTACTGGGACTAGGAAAATGAAGAGGTTGCACTCAATTCCTTTTCTGGATCTTGCTGGAGTCTCTTAGCTCAGTTATCTTATTTTAAAGGGGCCTGGCTTTGTCGAAAATCTGAGCAGACCATCCTTCTTTTATATCCTTTATGTTGGTACCCCTCACTAGATCCCAATACTGTGTATACTGGGGAGAGAATCGGAGAATCTCACTCTGTCCCTCCAATGCTCCCTCTCCACCTTCACACCTAGCTGGTCTCTGCCCTGGAAAGAAGCAGCGCCAACCCTTACCCTCAGTTCCCACTACCCCATCCCAGTTTCCCGTTGGAGAGAGTGGTTGTCAGGGTGACAGTCTGCCTAGGTTTCAGCTCCTGTTCTCGGACTCCTCTAGCAGGGCAGGGACACACAGTGCTAGCTTCTTCATGCATTTCAGCATATAGTTTGTTCCCTTTTAAAGTTAAGCTGCCCTTGCTATAAAAATGATTAGTTAAATGGGTGTAGGCAGCACAAAACAGAGGGGGCCATGAGCATGGACAGCTGAAAATGGTTTTCACAAATTATTTCCATTAATGTTGAGAATAAATTCCCAGGCGCTATGCCTTTGGTGTACAGAGCTGCCTGCGAAATTAGAAGCAGCATTAACTGCTTCTTCAAATTCTCACACTACCTCAGAGCCGCACCACCCACAACAGGCCCCGCAACTCCAAAGAGCTTCACCCTGGGACGCTGAGGGTATGCGCAGCAGGAGCTTAATTACAGTCTCCTTCAGAGCTTGGGCTGAAACACCTGCAAGTCCTCATCAAAGCCATGGAGACACAATGGGCTAATGAGGGAGCTGCCCCCTGGTTCCCTGTACCTCTCCCCTGGGTTCAGCATCACACTTCTGAAAAGGACAACAACTCAGCCCAGAACTGGTCCCCCTTGGACCAACTCCAGTTCAACACACAGCCCACACAGTACAAAATTAAGAAATGACGGTGATTGTCTATTAATTGGCCTTTGTGCTAAGTCAACGGTGAAGTGCTGGTGAGCCTGCTGGGAGGAAATTGCACTTATTTTTACTCAAGGGCAAAATAGCCCTTTTTATACTCATGCAGGAGAAAATAAAAGAAATGAGAAATATTTCAAATGAGTCCATGGGAATAAAAGAATTAAGAGGTACAGGTAGGGGGTAAATGTTTTGCATCTGGTTTAAATACAATCTCTTATTAGAGCATATTTTAATTATGAATTATTATTCCAGTTATTACTGGAAAAAAATGGTTGTCAATTGTTAAATTACCATGTTTCAGTCACCCCACTAAGAAGAAATTATTTGAGCCAGCAACACTTGAGCTAATTTTGTTTTTGACTGTCCCTTGGTTTTGCTGCTACTCATGGCAGAGATATCAGGCATAACACCACTTGCTGAAGGGATCTGGGAATCTCTCTTCATGGGAAATGATGGGTTCTTCCCAAAACCCAGAGCATTATATGAAAGTTCCATGAGTACTCTTGGCAGTGAGCAGTTTGAACTGTTAATGTGGAGCAGAATGCAGACCTCCTCATTTAGAGGAGGAAAGCATGCCTTTTCATTGCAAGGGAGGACTGTTTAGACAATGCATCATTCCAAGTGCTTTTAGGACAAACACAACAGACATATGATACTGTCTCCCCACCCCAACCTCCACTTCATCATCCTCCCTGGTCTGTATCAGGCTATGTTCATAAGACTGAAAAGCAGAGAAAAGCCCTGCTGCTCTGACTAGAAGAACCCTAGAGTTAACAGGAAAGATGAGGTTTAGCTGGGAAGTTTCTAACCATGGAATACTGGAATGTTCTCTGGCCCCAAAAATGGACAAAGTTCAAGGAGGAAAATATAGTACAAAGTGCATGCCCCAGAGTTAGGCAAATTTAGTTTCAGTTCTGATCTGTGGGGAGAGACACAACCAGCTGCCCCTGGGAATATGGGTTACTAATACCTTCTTCACATATGTGTCCTGAAATTTCAGCTTACCACGTACTTGCAGTTAGCATGTTCCTCCCTCTAGATAAAATAATAGACACTGAAAGGGAGAAATAAGCCACCAAGACAACACAGTGAATTATAGGTCCAGCCCAAAGCAAGGGGCCCTTTAAAGGCTGATCCATGGTGTTTCCCACCTCTTTCCCAGCAACTCAAATGTAACATTTCAGCTGTAGATACAAACCAATGAGAATCTCTCCTCGTGATATACAGAGGAAACAGTGTGGTGTTAGTCACACTCAGAATGAGTAGTGTTACAAAATAAGCAAGGGCCAAAGAACAATGGATATTTGTAGGAAAGAGAACACAAAATGCAAGTGAGCCCAAATTGGAAAGATTTTCACATGTCTTGCTGAAAAATAAGAATTTATTTCTGCAAAGGGAAGTCTCAGCAGCTTCTTAACTAATGAACCCTCTTTTAGAAGCTGAACCCTGAATCTTCTGTCAAGAGCCTGAGAAGAAAAACTAGCCTGAAAGGGAGACCCTCTCTGCAGCTTCACTCCTCATTAAAATTCTCAGACTGCTCCTTCTCAAGCAAGACATGAAATTACTGATTTTTGCTCTATCTTCTCTGATTTGCAGAAAGCCGCCCTTTTGAGATCCACAAATATGCAATTGTCATGCTGCCATTAAATCTCCCAAAATATTGATTTGAAATGTGAATTCCCATCCCCACCAATTACCTTTGAAAGAAGTATATCAGAAAAAACCAAAACCATTTCCCCACCCTTCTCTCTGAATCCAAAGCCATTTGTAAATGTAACCTTAGCTTTGGAGCCCCTGGAGACCCAACATATGCAAGAAATAATGGGGGCTGCCCTCCACATTATGGACAGGGTTGTCCTGATTCCTGTGCACAAAGATCTATAGGATGTGTAGCTGTTCTGTAGCTTCTCACTTCCACCCTGCTCTGTGTGTGTGTGTGTGTGTGTGTGTGTGTGTGTGTGGTTTTCAGTTTATTTTCTTGTCCACCTTGGCCCCAAACTCCCAGGGTCAAAAGATCCTTGTCTCAGTTTCCAGAGTAGCTGAGACTACACCACTCCCAGCTATCCCTGGAATCTAAGCAAGTGAGTCCAAGAATTTTTGCTGAACCACTGGGAGAAAGTGCCCACTCCTCATTAGCATGGTTGGGAGCTGGCAGCTGCCTTGTTGGCATGTGCATAAGAAATCTTAAGGGAGAACATGGAGCTAACAGATGAGGAAAGGGAGCATTTCTTGATGACACTCCCTGAACTAGCTGTTCCAGCAGCTGATGAGATTCATTTCTTGAATTTTCTGACTGCTAATGGTCTCTAAAAGACCAACAACAGTAATCACACTTTTTAAAACTTTAAACTGGGCTATGTAATCAGATTTCAATTATTTCTACTAAACAGTTATCCTTTTATTTCTTTTTATCCAATGTTTATTGATACATTTTAGGTACACATTGTGATCACATTTATCATTGGGAACTTATACCTGTACATGACATATCTTGGCTTGTTTTCTCCCCATTCCCCTTCCCTCCCTTCTACCCTCACCACTCCGCCCTTCCTTATTTAGAAAACTTTCACGTCATACTATATATGTGATAAAAGTAGAGGGCGGAGGACTGAGGCCTGCCCACCAACCTGCTCCACCCTGAGCAGCGGACCCCTTGGCTACCCCGGGCGCCATTCTGTTCCTGGTGGTGCTGGTGGAGGAAGCAGTACTCCCCAAATCATTCCTTGAAGCAAACATCACCTTGATTCCAAAGGCAGGGAAAGATCCCACCAAAAAGAAAACTACAGGCCAATCTCTCTAATGAACATTGATGCAAAAATCCTCAATAAGATACTGGCAAACAGAATATAGAGAGTTATCAAGAAAATCATACGCCCTGATCAAGTCAGATTTATCCCAGGGATGCAAGGCTGGTTCAACATACGTAAACCAACCAATGTAATACACTATATTAACAGACTCAAGGACAAAAACCATATGATTATCTCCATAGACGCAGAAAAAGCATTTGACAAAATCCAACACCCATTTATGATCAAAACCCTACAGAGAATTGGAATCGATGGACTTTATCTCAATTTAATACAAGCTATTTATGAGAAACCAACAGCCAGCATCATACTCAATGGGCAAAAAATGAAACCTTTTACACTAAGGTCAGGAACGAGACAAGGATGCCCATTGTCACTACTCTTGTTCAATATAGTGCTGGAAACATTAGCCATAACAATCAGGCAGGACAGAGATATAAAAGGAATAAAGATAGGTAAGGAAGAAGTTAAACTGGCATTATTTGCTGATGATATGATACTCTATCTAGAGGATGCTAAAAACTCAACCAAAAGACTGCTAGACTTCATTACCAAATGTGGTAGTGTTGCTGGATACAGGGTCAATGCTCAAAAATCAACAACCTTTGTCTACACAAACAACAGACTCACTGAAAGAGAAATTGGGGGGGCAATCCCTTTCACAGTAGCACCCAGAAAAATGAAGTATTCTAGGAATCAACCTAACAAAGGAAGTGAAAGACCTCTACTCTGAAAACTATAGGACTCTGAAAAATGACATAAAAAAGGAAACCAGAAAGTGGAAAGATATCCCTTGTTCCTGGCTCGGGAGAACCAACATCGTCAAAATGGCTATACTCCCACAACTACTATATAGATTCAATGCAATTCCAACTGAAATTCCAATGCTATACTTCACAGAGCTAGAGAAAATAATACAAAAATTCATCTGGAACCACAAGAAACCTAGAATAGCAAAAGCAATTCTAAGCAACCACGACATGGCAGGGGGTATTACAATCCCCAATTTAAAACTCTACTATAAAGCCACTGTGATAAAAACTGCATGGTACTGGTAAAGTAACAGACCCAAGGACCAGTGGAATAGATTAGAAGATGAAGAAACAACCCCAGATACACTAAGCCACCTTAT